>VUQG01028815.1:93444-106655 GCA_015106755.1 Etia nguti | reverse complement strand
TGTTTTTTTTTTTTTTTTTTTTATCTGCCAATAATCAGGAACAAGGACCATGCCTCACTGGAAATTGAATCATGAATTTTTTCTGCTGCTGAAAAAGAATAAAGACAAAAGAAAGACTGGGCTTTTTGCCACAGTAGGACTCCACTCTTCATAAGCTACTGCCATCAAGGAACACCTCCCATGGCAACAGAAGCAGTAATAACAGATCATTCATTTTTAACCAGGTTTTGTAAGAAATTGAAAATGTAAATAGTTTTCTTTAGAGCACATATCTGACACCCAGCCCCATCGTAAGAAACCTAGTTAGAATGAATCAATGGCACATCCTATGATGCACATCCACACGATACATCTGCATGTCCTGTACACTTGTACGTCTAAATGGGACGATCTGGGAGGAGGCTGGGGAGCCAGGGATATTGATCACGCATGGATTTTTTTCAACTGGTGGTACTTCACCGACTCCATTAGCAGCCCTGGATCAGGTTTCATTGCCCTGATAGGAGCCTCATCTGGGAGGAGTGCTGGTGGGTTCTGCGGTGAGAAAAGCTGCCTCACCAGGGAGAGGGGGGGTTAAAGTAGAGGGGGTGCTGGAGGAGAAGAATGGAGGAAGAAACAGTAGCTCTCCAGCAGTCAGCACGTCGGTCTCTCAAACGCTCTGACTGAACCTCTTTGTCTTCTGTTAATGAACTCCCTTGTATCTGTTCTTAAAAGGACAGCCTGGGTCCTTTTGTGCCTAAGGGCAGCCATTTAGAGTTTAATGGTGTTGCAGACTAATATCTGGGCTGGTGACACTCTGGATGATTTTCACTTTGTTCCTGTCCATCTCTACTGGTTTAGATATTTTGTTAATATTTCGTTTGATTGTAGTGGTCTATTCATGCTGAAACGTGCAGACTAATTGGTAAACTACAATCTTAATAATAATCCTGTTAAAAAGTGATTACAAAAGCTCTTTAAATTCTTGGCTCCGCTATGCATCTGCATATATTTATATTATGTTAGTACATTGTTGAGCTGTTTCTCAGAGCAGTGGCCATTGCCTTAGATAGTCTGGTGTACAATGACCCTTAACAGCAAGGCGAACAGCACTCTGACATGAGGAAAGGTTAAATGCTAAACAATCAGCTTCTCATCATCAGTGGTAGGAGCTTATTATATCACAGTTTTGAACAATCTGAATTTGTAAGCAATTGCTAAAACAATAGTGTCATTTTCTTTTTAGCAATAGACATGAAACGATCGTCTCATGCATGTACAGTACCCCCAGGACACATGTCCTACATCAAACAAGTTTTGGTTGCAGTGTCTCTTTTTCTTCACCTGGCAAATGCTGTTTCCATGGTTTTGACAGTTAGCTGCCTTCACTCATTTGTGTTGCTGTATAGCACCCCCGGCAAAAACAGCCTTCTCTCTCTCTCCTCGCTGCTGCTTGCTGTCAGTCTCTTACTGGCACATCTGTGCTTTCTGCCTGTCTATAATCCTCAGATGTAACCGTTGCACCTGCTACTTTTCACAGAGTTAACTGAAAGGTTATTTGATTTAGAGCAATCCATACAGCTGTCAAGTGATATTTGTCTTTGGTGGCGGCGCCCTCGCAGTAGTTGCAGGAGCCTTGGATGCTCTGAGGCTTTCGATGTTTGGCGTTATGCATTCTCACACATTTACAAACGTGAAGCCTTAAAAGATGACCGGGATAAAATCCCAAAGTCCCAGAGAATGTCTATGATCTGATGGGTATGGTATGTTGTGTGAATAGAAGCCATTTAGCATGTAATCAATCAGTCGTTTATTTACAGCCACTCAAGCACACACTCACACACACATATGGGACACGCACACACACACACACACAGGGCAGACAGTCAAACAGTAAAACAGTGGGGTCCTTGTGGCTTCTGTCTAACAGCTCAGTCTCAGCTCTATCTGTGGTGGATGCTGTCTGAAGGTGCCACAGGCTGGATGCACTCCTGCTGAGATCAGAGGGTTAGTTGGGACAGGAGTGCTGTGTCCCTGTATGTGTAAGTCTGTCTCTGCTCATAGGTGTCTACTGTGCTTGTGCACATCTCTTTCTTATGCCTCACATTCCAAAATCTTTTTCTTAGAGAATGTGTTTGTGCGCGTGTATGTTTTTTTGTGTGTATGTGTGTGCGCACGCCGCTAAATTGTGTGGATGTAAAGTGCACTGGGAAAGTAGCAGGGCCTCCCTGAACAAAGGCTCAGCTCTTTTCTGAACAATTAGCTCCGCTAAAAAGGACATCTCTTCCTCCATTAGCGGCACCACGTGCCCCCCATCACTCCATTGTGCAGATAATTCAATTATCCCCACCCCCCTCCGCGTCTCTTTGCCTCCCAGACCTCCCTTTACTTGTCTTGCGTTCCTCTCCCTCCCTCCTCTCCGTTATTAGCACAGTCTCACAGTCTGCTAGTCCTCACAGCTAAAGGGATCATACATCAGTTTTACTGTATGTTTCATATGATAAATGAAGGTTGTGTATTATAGGAAATAGCAACGCCCAAAGGAATGGTCCACTCAGTTAAGAAACAAGCAGTTGTTTGATTCTTTTTTTTTCTTTGGTTAATTGTTGTATAAATTCAGTTTATATTGACATGCTAAAGTGACCAACTGACCATTAACTACTACAAAGGGGACTTGACTCAACAACCAACGCAAATTACGGGATACAGTCAGAGGAATTCACTTTTACCGCTACTGGTAAAGTACACTCATTGTTGTTAAAGGCTGTGCATATTGCTATGCTCCCGACATAAACATTAAAACAATGGGAGGTCTATCACAGGATTCGTTAAAGCGCCACCTTTCCTGGTGAGCTGGCATCTGTTGCATCATCACCCCCGTCAGTGATTGCATGTCTTTCAGAACTGCATGTTCTCCAACTGAAGTGGTTTGTAATTAGTCACTGCGCTATCAAGAGGAACTTACCACACGAACACTTCCTAGAAATATGGCCTGTAGAACTCTGGGAAAGGGAAGTTTAAAAAATGATTGGTACTTAAAAGCAGAGCGTTTCCAAAAGAGAATAAATAAATAAAATTAAAACGCTAACAGGAAAGAAAGCGATCATTTTTCCATCAGGGTACAATGCCAAAAGCTGTAGGTGAAAAGGGGAAAAACTCATTTCTGACGATCTCAAGTAATATTTAAAAAAAGCATTGGAGGAAATGGCTCATCAAAGGAGAAGAAGCGAAAAAATAATTTCAAGATTTCAGTTCACCAAAGCAGATCTTTGAATTATGGGATAGAAATTCCAGAGTGGCTCTATTGTAAACCATGTCTCAGAAGCCTAATGTGGAAACTCATTCAAACGGTTCAGACATCTAAAAATAAAACTACAAATGTGCAGTGTAGTAGAAGCAGATGAACGCTCACTATTTTTATTGACTTGCATCTCTTGCTTTAGCTCTATCACCATGCCATGCAGTTTAAATGTGCACAGTCGTGTAGCCCATTCCCCCACAGTTGTCTGTCGCTTTTCCGTGTTTCCACTCTTGTTTTGTTTTATTGTTAGAGGGGGAAGTGTGCGCTGGCCTGATTAGTATCAATGTTTCCTCCTTTCCCATAACCCTCCAGACCCCCGCAGGCTGCCTGTTTACTTTTAGAAAATAAAAAATGGGCCTTCGCCCGTGAGGACGTGCCCCTCATCAGAGGCGAAACCTCCCCCCCCCAGCTCCACTCAAGGCCCCACATCTTAGATCCTCCTCCCCTCATCTCTTCTCCTCCCACCACTGCAGTCCCACTTCTGTGACTTCTCTTTTTCCCTATCCATATTCTCTCCTAAAATTGTACTCCCTCCCCCCCGATTCCCCTCCTCTTGCAACTGTCCAGCTGTCAAATCACATCATATAAAACACAGGCCAATGGTCTCTGAGTGCCAGATCACAGCTGTGTCTGCGTGTACTAAATGGGAGTGTATGTTTAAATGTACAGTGAACTCAGGAGAGCCTGGGAGTGAATGTATGTGTGTGTGCGCCTCCCTGTATGTGTGTGTGTGTGCCTGTTTCACTGAATGGAAGGATGCTGTAATACAATACACACAAGAGTGCAGGGTGTGAATTTAATGAATGGATACGTGAGTGTGTGTCACTGCAGAATGTTGGTGGAGTGTGTTTGCATGCGTGCAATTTCTGTGCCTGGATTTTGGTGAGATTGTGCAGAAATGCACACTCACTCTTTTTTTAGTACACACACACACACGCATACTTAACTCACACACGCACACAAAGTGAATTTCCTCAGTGGGCGTTTGCAACAGATCCTTTGGTTTGAGTGTTGGAGAGTATAGAGTAGAGCCGGGTTAGTGTAAACATCACCATGGCATGGCTGTTGTCAGGAAGCAGTGTGTGTGACATTGGGCTCAGGGCCAAGCATGTAACATCCAAAATCCCTGCCTCACATCTGCTCTGTACTCTTTTCTTTCTCACAGTAACACGTTTCATTTTAAACACACCCAGTCCATTCACAAGGGGAAAAATAGTGACTTCAGTTGCAAAATCAGGCTCTACCCACCTTAAAAGACACACAAAATATTTCATCCCAAATATCCAAGACAGACATGACATGTTTGCATTTATATTTATAGTGCCAATGCAATGTTTCATGAATATACATAAAGAGGGGGTTTACAGACGTGAAAAAAATAACAGAATTTAAAACTGGCACAACCTCAGTGGTCTGAAAAAGAACAAGTATGCGTTCAAATACGAGAACTCTCCATAGCTCTGCTTGCGCAGCACCAGAAACTTAAAATTGTTTGCACCTGTATTTCTAAGTCTACACAAATCGTGTGTTTGTGGGTATTCAGAATTTGCAAATGTGAAATTATTAAGAGAAGTTTCTCTTTGTTTTTTTCAGTTTGAGAGAAATGAGTCAAATCAACGGCTCGGGGTGTGGAGACTGTGTCAGAGGTTATTGAGCAGCTTTTTGAGGTTAACGGCAACTCATAACGACGTATGGTGGTAGGACAGAAACCAAAGCATTTCTTATGACACTGCTGTTAAGAGCTAAATGACTCTAACCGCATCTCCAGGTGGCTCAAATGCTCTGAGACCTGCGGTCTCCATGGATTTTGGAGACGAGAATGAGAAAAGAAAAAAAAAAGAAGGTCAGCACTCGGTCATTTTTTTCCACTTAGCAATGTTTATGTCAATAGTTTAGCGCTGGGAGGAATGACGTGAGTGCTCCAAAAGAGTGTGTCTCTGTAACAAACATCAGCAACTCCCATCAAATCCTGACTCCCTCTCGTACTGGCGTATGCAAGCATATGCACGCACGCACACACACACACACACACACACGAGCACTTAGCCCCCCTCCACCTCTCCAGAGACCAAACCAGAGGCTTGGGAAAAAGATGGCCGCCCTTTGGCCCCCTGTCTTGCCCCTGCATCCAGCTCAGGGAGGTGACGGAAGAAAGCCTGTGCCCCCCAGCACCCCTATCTTACTCCCGTGGCGTGTGTCCCAGTCCAACAGCATCAATCACTTTTGAGAACTAGAAGAGGCCAGAGTCAAACGCAGGCAAATGCACTGGGAGGAATGTTCCAGTTTAAAATAAAACTAATTTGAAAAACAATGAATGAAAAAAAAAACTAGAAAGAGAGGGCTGTTAGAAGACAAATGGAGAGCATTTGCCCCCAGAAACAGAGTGGGAGGAAGATAGAGAACGTAAGAGAGGGGGGTATGAGGGTATCTGGTAAAGGCATTGCCCTCAGGGTCAGCATCACCAACATCCCCCGTGCAGCAGATGCAGAACAACAGGCCAAGTTAAAACTCTGCACGCGCGCATGTGTGTGTGTGTCTTTAAATGTGTGCAATACTGAAGTTGTGGAGTCATAAATCTGCTCCACTTTGGGGACTCGTCTCTATTAATAGGAGCAAAGCATGTCCACAGTGTTAATCATCACATTTTACTTTTTAAAACTTGGTTTAAGGTTAGGTTGAGGGTTAGGGAAGATGACAATCAGGTTGGACCCTTGTCCTGAGCTCCCCTTTTTCCCATCTAGCACACAGCAGAGACTTTTTTCACATAACTGGAAATACTCGGTTTTATTTAAGCATTGATGCCTCCTGCATAGAGCCTATGCAGGCAGCTAAGTACATGATGCCCACTCAGCTTGGTGTGAATTTTCCAGACAATTACCTTTGCCATTCTGTACCAGGGAGCTGATAGGTTAAAGGCTGTCAGCTCTGACTGAAACCGGCATCGGGGTTTGATGTTCATGGTGACAATACATGTGTTAAAATGGCTTTATTGTGTTATAACAACAAAATAAGCACGATTTGGTTTGTGCCATGATCGAAGACATGAATCCATTTAGCATTCCATGCGATACCAACTCTTTTGGTTGCTCTTTGTTGTGGTAGTGCTGAATCACATACAGTAAGGATTAAAAAGAAGGCAAATTTTACTTGTATTTTCTTACAGATTACCACTTCTGCGCCTTGTGGTTTCATACTAGCCATGAAAATGTTTCTATCAAGGAACTAAGGGTCTATTAGGAACACTAACATTTTTACTGTAAAAGGTTACCTTGATCAAATTGCTATCACAATTGAAAATTGTTAAATTATGGGTCCTGGTTGAGAATCAATTAATAAATACTGTAGCATTTAAGATCAGACTGACAATTTCTTACCTGTAGGACACATTTCACGTCCGTCCGGAACCTCCTGCAGGGGTATGTCGTGAGGGTAAAGGGGCTGAGATGGGTAATACTGCTGATGAGGGTGAACCACACCTGGGTGCTGGGTCTGTGGCCCCACTGCCACACCTCCACTCTGCCTCTGGAGACAAAATGCACAATGGAGACAAAATTTAATTTGCAATCATTTATGTACAAAATGACAAACAAAATGTGTAGCTGCATGCAGAGACTAGAATCTTAATTTTTTTTTTTTTTTAATCCCCCAAACTGCTTAACTGAGTGATGGGGACTTTTTATTTGATAAACATTAAGTAAATCAGTTAGCAACAAGGAATGTGGTATGGGTTTACTTTATGCCTCTAACAGTAAGTTATACAGTCTTCCTAATTGTGATTTTGGTTATAACGAGCTTGAATAGCATAGCTAATGAGGATGTATATGGAAAATGCTACTATTAAAACGTCTGTAGTGTGTGAGTGTTAGAATAAAAGATATGGTCAGGGTTTAAAATCACCCAAAAATCACTTGAACCCTTGAAGAACAAGAGGCAAAGCCTGTTGTTTAGTGTGCCTTTCCATGGAATAATTATGCAGCTAAATTTGATCTGTTAACCAATGAAAAATGTTCACGTATGAGCTTATCAATATAGATAGCTGTCCGGTGGCTTTGTCCCAGAGTGTAACCTTGTATTTTGGAAACATCTTTTGATTGTACCCACATACAGATAACCCCTGCAGCTAAATTTAACTCATTCATTTATCTTTGCTGTGTTGTTTTATCCCGCTTATCACAGAACTGTTCACGTAAGAGACTGCACTGGGGGGAAGTCTAAAGTCAGCACTTGGCAGCAGAGCTAAAGAGATATGAAATTCTTTGAGGAAACAAGAGACAGTGGGGAAGAAGATAGCCATTTTTAGTAAATCAAAATCTACCTTTGACCACTGATGAAAAACATCAGGAAATAGCATTCTTCAAAACTGCCGTTTTTCTCACAGCTACATGACAGCTTATAGTCAGATATATATAACTATCCTTTTCATACAGCCTAGAATGAGCTCACATCAATGTCCAGGTTATGAATTCTGATATAAAGTGTTTAGCCTGTTGATGCTGGAGTAATACATTCTCAGCATTCACACTACAACATGCAATTTATCTTGAAATGCAATTATGTTCATTTCACAAATGTCTCACTGACAGTGTCATTCAGTGGAAGACAGTTGACTTTGTAGCACGAGGAAAGAGACTGAGAGCTACAGCATCTTATGTTTTATGTCACGTGTGTAAGTGACAGGGCCGGCAGACAGAGTGACTGGCAATCTGATAAGCAGCTCCTGTTTAAGCACAGCACCATTTATCAGTAGCTATCTAGCTTTACAGATGACTAACATGACCAAAGAATCAGGGAGGCCAGTTTACAAGGTTCTTGGGGGGGGGCTGCCATCCTTTTTATCAAGTCAGTCAGCAAAGGAGGGAAAGTTAGATAGGCAAGAAGGAGCCACATGGAGGATTTATGGAGTAGACAGGCTGTCGCAGATACCAATGAAGATACCATCGACACCGTAATATTCTTTGATCAGCTCATGTAGAACAACTTTAAATCTCTGGGTCAGCCTATATTTGGAGGAGCCTGCCTTTAGAATGCATGCTTTTATATGGCCTACCTGTTATTTTAGGGACTAAAGTATTGGAAAATCTAATCTAAGTTTAGGGTCAAGTAATTTCTCTTGCTGTAGGCGAATGGATGGCTACTGTATATGAAAATGTCATATATTTTGGATGTGGGGCTTGCAATGCTCACCATTTTTGAGTACGAGTATTAACAGCATCCCATTTGTTTTAATAATCTATGTTAAGCACATTGAGTTTATGTGTATGGGAATGTGTGAAAATGACTTTTTTTTTTTCAAAACATTATACTTATTAATCAGTGAGAGCATGACATGCTTACTTTTGCTGCAGAGCTGCATACTCTTTAGTGTATAGGACTTTAGCATTCTTATATAGCATGTATGTGATGCAGTTAGATATATTTGTTTGTTTGGCGTCACTCCAGTAATCCAGTTAAGCCAGTCCATGTACAGAAAGGCATAATTTTAGAATATTGCAGCATATTTTGCAATATGGTGAAGAAATCTTACAGTGCACTTGTAAAAACAACTGAAACTCCCACTGTTACAAGATGCTACATCTGTGTCACAATCAAACATATGTGCACATACACATACTCAGTTACCAACTAGTGGACAAAATGTAAATATCCAAAAATAATAGTCCTTAGCCTTGTCTGAAATCATACATCATGTCCACGCATCACCATTTTTTTAAAGTGAAATTTCTGCACTATGCATTCAAAGATTCAAACACGAGTAGGGCATAAATATCCAAACTTTACATTTGCAACTCACTTTTGAGTAAACCAATGAGTGTCCTTTATATATTGTGGTGGTAATGAGTGATTCTGGGCACAGCCCTTGCAACCTGCTGCTGTTCACTCCATACTTCATGTCTGGGGTTCTTTCATTGTGTTTATTATTTGTGCCACTTGTGTGGACAAAAGATATGTAAAGAAAAGGACTAATTCAATGCATTACAAAAGGTAAGGTTTACAGTTAGAAATGAAACTAATTGCATTAATAAGCTGCTTGATTCTTTGAGTTTTTCTCTTTTTTTTGCAGCTGTTTTCTGCATACTGTCTTTGTGAAACACATAGAACTTAGATATTGTCTTAAAGAGAAAAAAATATCAGACCCTTTGCTTTTTGCTGATAATTTATGTAAATTCAAGAGAATAAAGCTACCGAGGTGACATGGGTTCACCTTTTGACCAAGCTGCCCTTGTATACAGTAGTCTCAATTTCAAAGGCAAGCCCCACCACCTGAGCCAATTAGGAAACAGGGAGAGGCATCATTCTGTGTTTTGTATTAGAACGGGGTGGGGTTGCCATTTGCATGTAACCTCAGTCTATTATCCTAATGTGCTGGTGCTCTGCATACAAATGGAGGCATTTATTTTGCAGCACACTGGCCTTCACCCTTCAAATGCTCACCTGACAGGAATCCCAATGTTCCCAGCAACTGTCTCTGACTTTGTATTCAGCGCTACCGTTTGGAAAATGTTAAGGGTTCTTGCAAACACACTGCTGCAAAGAACAGCGCGGGTGGCTCAGCTGAGAAAAGTGCTGGTCTGCGGGGATTGCCTGACTCCAGTTTAATTGGTTAGTGCCAAGGTTGGAGGCCTAGGTCTCATTATTTACAATATTACTTGCTAAAGAGAAGTACACAGTGCAGGCTTGTTGTGCAACACAGAGGAGCCCGAAAGAGCAATTTCACAGCCGTGTAGAGAATTGTCTTGTTCAACAGCTCTGTTTCCTAACTTTTGATGAAATCATGAGGAACAGCATGTACAGATACAGGCACTATTACTGCAAACCCTGGTGGAGTGAACTGAAAAAGAAATAGAGTATCCTCCTGTAAGGTGATGGAATCCAGAGTTGCTAATACACTGACAAGAACACCACTCTAATGCTCCTGCACACATTCCTGCACTGAGCAGTTTGCACACACACACACACACACACACACACACACACACACACACACACAGACACACACACAAATGCACATTCGCTCACACTCGTGGACGGCTGTGTGGTAGGTAGCCGAGGCAGGCTTAACACAGAGATAATTTACGAGGGAGGTCTTACCAGTGTGCCCAGACGGTCACAGGGGTGAAGGGCTGGGTAGGAAGAAACTGGATCCATGTAGTAACTCATCACGGACACTGTGGACAGGAGAAGCAGGGCCTGCTGAAGGGATCAACGTACAAACAGTGCAGGCTGAGAGAAGCAGCCTATCCGTCACACGCTGTTTACACTTTGTGTGTGCAGGTCCATGGTATATGTGCATGTATGCATAGGTGTGTGAGAGAGGAAAAGCTGGGAGAGGGAAGGGGGTCAAAAAAGAGAAAAGATAATAGGGGGAAATAGAAATTTGAGCTGTTTTGTTTTTTTTTCTTTAAATACAACATCCTGTCATCGTGTCATTTTTTACATTTGTTTTAAATTTACAATATATATTTGTGTTACTTTATTTCTACTGACATGTAGTCAATCAATCAGTGTCTCACATTGCTCTAGTTCATGGTTTAAGGCTGACAGGATGTTATTTTTTAAGAAAATCTTGGTATGTTTTCAACAAAAATGGATTTCAGCTGAAGTAAATCCTTCCACTGAGCGAATCTAACATTTCCACCACTTCTTCCACTGTCTTCCTCCCTCCCATTACACCAGTCTGCCTCCTCCTTTCATCTACCTCGCTTCTTCCTCCTCTTCTCCTTCATCCTCCTTCCTCCTCCTCCTCCCCTTCCTCTCCTTGCCGCCCTCCTCCACGCTTCTGCTTATCACTTAACATTGTTTACTCAAAGCAGCATCAACAAAAGAGACTGAAAAGTGAACTGAAGGACTGCATTAGAGGTGGGTTGTGATATGGGCAGTGTTGTGTTTCATACAGGTCTCATCTTCGTCACATTCATATGTTAAGCAATTTGGCATTTCTACTCTGTGGCAGCTGCTGACAGAAAGATGTGCAGCCGCTCAATGCTTGCAGATGTTCGGCATATCAAAATAAATAAATAAATAAAAAAGATTTAAATGCTTTTATTCCCGTAGGAAGAAAAAAAAATTAGCACAAAGTAAATAATTACTTCTGTCATTCAAAAGCGTGCCTTAATTTTAGCCGTTCAAATCGCTCTGATTTAGTGAGAAAAAGGCAAAAAATAACAAATCAATAAATCAATGCTAGATAAAACATCCATATGGGTCTAACTGCACATTTAGTCATATAAAGAGACGTTATTTATATATGAAGCTACATTTCGGAGCTGTGTTAGAAGTCAGTTTAAAGCCCGTTAATTGAAGGCAATTAGCAATCCTGAAATTTCTTCTTTTTTTTTTCAGAGAAAAAAAAAACAACAAAAAAACGTAAAGTCAACTTTTTATGCGCAAAATAAGTAAAGGTGGAACAGGTCGGAAACAACGCGTCACGCTTTCTGAAGAATTCCTGACGGGAAAAACTAAAACTTTAAAGCCAACACTTTCCCTCTTGTGGATCAAAGGAGCGACGAGCGCGGATAATAACGGCGTCTTCTTATTCTACCACTGACTTGTAAGAAGATGTAGAAAGAAAAGAAGAAAAAAACTTTGCACTTACCGACTGCGGTGTTTAAAAGTTTCCTGTGAGCGCTGGACAGCTGAGTGTGACAGCTGAGCGGTGGACTGCAGAGATGCTGTACCTGCCTGCAGCGAATCCCACGGAGGAAGAAATGATATGCACACTTTTAGTCCCTCCCTCAGTCCTACGGTGATCCTCTTCAAATCCCATTTTTCCTCTGCATGTAGTCTTTGGACTTCACATGTGGCTCGCATGCAGCCACAGTAGGTGTAAACTTGTAGAGAGCCTGTGCTGCCATGTGTAGCTTTTCCTCTATTCTCAATCAGCTTGTGTTTCTAAAGCTTATTATATCTATATTCTCTTTCAGCAAATATAATACTGTATTTTTAATTTTTTTTAGCTAAATTAGATTTAGGTTTGTTTATTTCCTTTTTTTTTTTGGTTTGTTTGTTCCTCTTCCTCTGTGAGAGGGGGGAAACAGCAGGGAGGCAAAAAAACAAAAAGGTTTTGACTATTGCAACTGTTGACTTTCCTGTGATGTTGTCCTCTGACACAGTTATTTGTCTGACAAATGCAATTTCTTTCTCTCTCTCTCTTTAAAAAACAATCTCAGATGTCTGAGCATGTGTGTCAAGCAGCAATTTTAGTCACATTCTTGTATTATCGGTATAACCTGACACTACACAGTATCCCAGACTTCTCAGATCTGGCATCAACCTAGGCTGAAATTACCTTTTAAAGGAAACTGTGGCTTTCAGATCAATTTGTCTTAGCAGAAAGCACCTCCATATTTATTTACTGTACATGACTGACCATCATATCATCCTCCAACCTTTAACTGCAAGCATCAGCCGGTGCATGCGGGACACTGATTAAAGCTGTGTTAGAAACACTGACTGCTCTTCTGCGAAATGAGAAGACCCCCCCTTCCCCGACTACAAGGCAAAATCTACATCCACCTGTTCTGATAGAGGATAGTGATAACTAATCGAGAGTGCGGAGTCTTATCTGTCTATTTGCTTATTCATTGCTGCATTTGTTTGCTTATTTCCACGCTGGAAACTCGCAAGCTTTCCACAGCATTGCTCCCTAACTGCATGAAGCACCAGCCCCCCCCCCAGCTTCTTCTCCCCTCTTCTCTTTCTCTCTCTCTCTCTCTCTATCAGCTCAGCACTCAACACTTGCGAGGCATCTGAAACACCTTGTGGCTCCATGATAATAGCGTGACCCCAGTGCCGCATTTGTTTGAATTAGAAAGTGCACGGTCCAAACCTCCTGACAACCACTGCTCTTACCAGTAAATCTTAAGTCTGGGGGGTAAAGAGCTGTGTGTGTGTGTGTGTGTGTGTGTGTCTGTGTGTGAGTGAGTGAAGAGCT
>VUQG01028815.1:77284-93415 GCA_015106755.1 Etia nguti | reverse complement strand
AGTGGGGGGTCAAGTCCAAGGTGAGAGGCGTGAAGAAGTACCATAAGGGGCTTTCTCAAGACCTCATCTGAATCCCTTGGTGTTCTCAGGGCCTCAGCACTCTGGGCCCCCAGGGGACACAGATGGGCAACACGTCGAGGGCAAAAGGCGAGGGTATGACTTATTGCCATGTGGAGAGAAAAAGCACGAGACGCGCCCCCGTGATGAAACCAAATTGAATAAAAGCGGGGGTGAATGAAATCCAGATCTTCAGCCGATGCCCTGGCAATGCTGTTTCAATTAGCCGGCTCACCAGTTCAAAGGCGAGGCCCCAGATACACTTCTGCTCTGCATGAAGCTACTATCATCACTTTGCCCCTTGCCTTTCACCTCCCCATTACGGTGCCATCTTTTTCCGCTCAGAGCCTCAGCCTGTCTGCTGGCTGTGCTCATGTTTTACATTAAACAGATAGTGAACGCCTTGCCATCGCAGTTGGTGAAAACCATCAGTCAAACGACCTGCAGGATTTTATGACCTTTACAATCACTCTCTTGGTTTGAACTGGATCTGCATCAGCTCTGAATTAAACTTATGTTGGGTTATTTTACCAGAAGAACATCATTTAATACAATTTTCTTTCTTATGTTTCTTTTATCTAAAACCATGTGAACTTAAGGTCATGACAGCATTATGTACAGCCCATATTGATACACAACTCCACCACAGACAGCTGAATTCAACCACAACAGGAAATGTTTCTTATATAAAATATGCTAATATTTAAATTGAAATTACACTGTCCTCAAGCATCGCTTTAAACTACGTTTTTCCTTTTAGTTACGATATATAGGAATATTCATCATCCTTCTTGTTTTCTTGATGGTTTCCTGTCAGCTCACTGCTCAAACGCTGCAGCCGTATGTCCTTCCACTGGTACCCCACATCTTGTTGAGCAGCTCCAGACTGTGAATCCTTTTGTCTCATTTTCTCGTTTTGGATCTTCCAAAGATAGCACTGACAGGTGATATTAATGGTCTTTTATTAGCATCGTCCTGATTGCTGCAGATTTTTTGGAAGCACAAGATAAAAAGAGCGAGGGAGAAGAACAAAAAAAGAAGGAGAGAGACAGACAGAGAGGGAGAATATGGAAGTCCTCCACCCACCACTTCTCACAGGAGATCGCCTCTCTTTGATAGCCTGCCCGAATCTGTTCCCCCCATAGAAACTGCCCTGCAGATGTTGTTGCTGTATGTCGACTACAAAGAAGGAGCCCTTTATGAGAGGAACATCTATTTTGGGCCTCAGTGTTTCCGAGCTGTGGTGCTCAGCGAGAGAAGTGCAGGCCTAATCTTTCTGCTGTTGAAAACTCTGTTTTATTCTCTGCCCATGATATTTTTAGATTAAAGCGCAGTTCTAATGAATAAAGTAAGAATGTAATGTTTTATGACAGTATCAATATGCCATCACTGTGGTGGACTTGGGCCTAGAACAGCCTACGTTGCTATTGGCATCAGCAGACAGAAAAAGGGGTGGGGGGCACATGGGACAGTAACCTCAGTGAAATCACGAATGTGGAGAAGCCTTTGTTTCAGGCCTGACTATACTCGTTTAGAAGTGCTTGTGGCTCAGATTTTCATCTTCAGCCACAGAACCGTGACTTTGTTGCACTGTTGACTGCGAGGCAAAGGTCTCGGGGGCAATATTAGCTCTTGATATTATTTTTAATTAAGGCACCAATCCTTCAGCCAAGTTGTCCAAACAGTTCTAAATAGGCTCTGTAAATCGGACAAACATCCTCAATATTTGATGGGTTGAGAGTGTACACTATAGCCTCCAGATGGTTTGTGTTTCTCAAGCGTTTCACGAGGGATGGTACGGGACAGCAATCTTCTGTTTGAGTGTGCCTCTTGACAGAGCAAGTTCCTCCAAATCACATGCTGAGTCGCTGGACTTCTGCCTAGGTCTTCTCTCTCTCTCCCCCTCATGCTCTCTTTCCCCGCTGGTCTTCTGACTCCTCTGTGTGCAGATTTATCTATAAGCTATGTGTGTGCACAAACTGTAGCTCTTGTTTTTTTGCCAGTCAATACTGTGTTTAATTAATTCCATAACAAACTGATTCATGCTGAAGCTAACAATATGCATTTGGTCCCCCCCCGCCCAAACAAAGCCAGCACAGCTCACGATATCGGGATATCCAGCAGTTGTGTGTGTCATGGTCAAAGCTGTTCAAAATGAATGCATTCTTTGATAAGTGTAAATGTAATGATGCTTAGGAAAAACAAATCAAAACACTGATGTTTTACACTAAAAGAAAAAAAGATGGGAGTAAGATGAAAGGCAAGCAGTCTGAAGATGTAGGGAGAGGACAAGATGCACAGTCCAACTTTCACTGGTTGATAAGCTGCTGGCCTGGCGCCAAAATCCCCATCCCCACACCCCTCAAACACACACATACTCACACACACATGTTCAAACACCCCACCCAGTGGTGAGCATTGACCCCCACCACCACCAACACACACGCACCACCACTCCAGTGGCGTCTCCAGCTCGCTATCCCTCTTCATTAGTGTCCCAGAACGAGATGCTTGTCATGTAATTAACAGAGGTTTTCTGAATGCCTGCGTAACGCACGCTCTCATTAGGAAAGCGAAAAAAAAAAGGCTGGAGAGAGAGAGGAGAGGTGGAGAGGCAGGCCTGGGAGGCACGTAGAGGGAGAGCAATCAGGGGAGGCAGATGGAGAGAGAGACGGACAGAAGGACAGGGAGAACACGGGAGAGGGGGGAAAAAAAGTAACGTGTTTAGAGCAGCAAGAAAAACAGTGACTTACATGTCGAGGGGCAAGGTTTCTGACTTTCAGCGTGCCAGCTAGGGACACAACTGACAATTACTGGGGTCTGGACTAAATTATAACGACTTACCTCAGTCAACTGCTATTCTCGTTAATATTCAGAAACTCTTCTAGAAGTCGTTTAAGCCAAGCCCTCCTCGGTTTTCTCTCAGGGTCATCGTATTTAAATGTGATGTAAAATGAGATAGATAAGTCGAGTATGAATAATGAGTATAAGTGTAAAGGGAAAGTTACCTTAGCTGTGGAAAAACATGTAATAATGTTTATGTTTGAATGACTATCGGCCCTGATGACCTGTCCTTGGTCTCTATGATAGCTGAGAAAGGCTCCAGCCCACTTATTAGTCAAAAGAAACAGATGAATACTGCTGTATATTTTCCAGCACCTAACATTTAGCAGAAGACTGCAGAAAGTCTCTAAAGTATAAAATGTTATGATTCTTGTTGAAGCCATGCCAGGTATAAAGCAAAATTGTGCATGTGTCATCCAGAACATTTGGTTCTCTGGTGTATACTGTACCTGTGTGACCTGAGTTTTCTTCATCTGACACAGGTGGAGCCAGCTTAGAAGCCTATTGTATATGCTTAGGCTGGCATCACGGTACTTAAGCAACATTATAGTTCATGGAACGCTAGGTCCTGGAATTTGGAATAAGGAAAACACACAATACAACCTACTAATCCATAATTGAATTAGAGCAACACCTTTTAGCATGTGCACAAAAGCATCTGATGTATTAACACTTCTTTAAGTGTCCAGCACACTTAAAATGTAGTGATCAGATGAAAGTTCATGGAGATGCCCAGTATGGTGTTCCGTGAAAGATTTCTATAGGATTTCTATAAGATTTTTTATAGGGGTGGCTGTGGCTCAGGTGGTAGAGCAGATCAGCTACTGATTGGAAGGTTGGTGGTTCGATTCCTGGCTCCCCCAGTCTGCATGCCAAATATCCTTGGGCAAGATACTAACCCCAAATTGCCCTCCGATGTGTTCATCGGAGTGTGAATGTGTGTGAATGTTTATTAGTTGCACTTGACTTTAGAAGTGCTTGTATGAGTGGGTGAGTGAGGCATGTTGTATACAGCGCTTTGAGTACTCCGGGAGAGTAGAAAAGCGCTATATAAGAATCAGTCCATTTACCATTTCCTTCACTGCTATTCCTCTGAGGAGAGCTGTGCGTAAGGATAAGGCTCTTGCATAGTGCATAAGGATGCCCTATGGGTGCCCTGATAGCATCACGCAGCCGATAAAAAAAACACTGTTTTTACAGAGGTTTGTGTCATGTAATAAATGATAATAAGACAACATAGGTGGGGGTGGGGACTAATAAAACACATATTCATCCTCTTTTAGCCTTATTCAATGCTGCAATTCAAAGCTTTTTGAAAAAGAGTTTGACTGTCTCAAAGAAGGTTTTTAATTTAAGTCCTCAGTAAGAGAGGTAAACCCCGCTTAGGTGACCAGAAAGCACTGGCTTGTTTTGTGAGCGTTTAACTGCAGCATGAGCAGCAAAGTCTTTCTCCAAAGCTTTTTTGACAAGATTATAGAGCATTATAGTGTTCAACATAATTCCAAGGAACTAGCTCCTTATCCACCAACATCTCAAGATAGGTCAGGTGGAGAGGGCACAATGTAAAGTCAGAGTGGAGCATTTAGCTGCTTAACAGGATGTTGTAGTAGGATGTAGTAAAGCTCTTTTCTCTTGGATAGTAAGTACCAGTTCCCAGTAGCAGGCCTTACTTTACATGCATTCATGTTCAGGGGCCAGGTCCATCTCTTGTCTCATCACTGTGGGGTTAGCAAATCGCACTGCGCAGTTGTGCCTCTTTGCTAACTGAGCTGCTACGGCTCCCACGCCAGAAGCTGCATCACCATTCTAAATACCAATAAGAGGCAAGGAATTAGCAAAACATCAGCAAAGAGAATTACAGCCTGCTAAACGAAGCAGTGGAGCATCATTGCACATGTTCATGGAGACCCATAACCAGCAGTCTGTCGTGAGGCAAATGTTCTTAAAATTTGTTCTCATATTTGATCAACTGCGCCTGGGACTCGGGACGGTGTACTGAACATAAATGAAGGAAAAGAACTGTTTGTGAGACCTGAGAGAAGGTCTGAGAAGTATTTTCAGCAGCTGTAGCTATGTTCACTGGGGCCCTGATTTTGTCTCTTCATACTACAACAGTGGAGTGTAAAGTGTATTAATACTATGCCAAGGGCAATTTTATTTATACAGCATGTTTTATTACACATAAACTCAATTATGCTTAACAGAAAAGATAAAAACCTATATAGGTCTAATATGTATAAAATAATAAAAAACTACAAAACAAACTGCAAAGAAATAAAATACAAGTGAACACACACAGTTATTATATGTACGTCTGTGAGAATAAAAGGGATTTGAGTATGTTTTTGAATGTAGACTCAGTTGCAACTCACCTCAGGTGAGTAGACAGCTTATTTCAAAGAACAGGACCACAGTAAGAGGTAAGAGGTAAGAGTAAGAGGTTTATACACTGAACCATTCAGAGATGTACTGAAGGGCCAAAATATTGAGACCTTTATGAACTAATCAAAGGATTTTAAAGGTAATTCTTTATTGAACTGGGAGCCGATGAAATGTCCTCAGTGCTGGGGTAATGTGTTCAAATATCCATGTATGAGTGACTCTGCTTTATTCTAAATATGCCGGCAATCCATGAACCAAGAGCCAGGCTGAGAAAAGAATGTTCTAACTTTTGACATATATTTTTCGAAGTGATAGAAAGCTGTTCTGGTGACTTTATTAATATGATCATCAAAACTAAAATCACCGCCCATGCTTCCTTACTGTGTTAGAAATAATTATGATATATATGAACAAATATTTCTGTCTTGGCTTTGTCCAGGTCTAAAACATTTCTAGTCATTCAGCAGTTAGTGTCATCAGTGGAGCAGGGGGTAGATCTTGAGAGCAAAATGATAGGTACAACTGTAAATCATCTGCATAAGAGTGAAAGGAGATATTTTTATTTATTATAGTACCAAGCAATAGCTTGTACAAGTTAAAGAGTAATGAACGAAGAGCAGACCCTTGAGGAACACCTGTTTTATGTGTGCAGTTCCAAAACTACTTATTGAAACATAAAAACCGCTGCCCTTTAGGTATGAAAGCGGTCGAGAACCTGACTGAATCATGAAGCCTTTGAATTAAAATGTCAAGATAAGCAGAGTCGAAGGCAACAGTGAGATCAAGCAGGACTCAGAATGAAACTCTGTGAATCACTGTTGCTCTTCAGGTCACTGATGACTTTGGTAAGAGCTGTTCCAGTTCTATGATTGTTATGAAACCATACTGGCATTTATACATACTGTTAGTTCAAAAATATTCCTTCTGTTTTTGTAAAAACTTTTTTTTTTTTTTTTTAATTTGGCTGAGGAAATAACGATTAGAAATATATCTGTAATTATTAATTACCATTGAATCAAAGTGTATGATTACAGCACAGTTACAAGAACCAGGAAAATTGCCTGTCTGTAAAAAACTAATGATAATATTTATTACTAATGTTATTAATTATTACCTTAATATGAGAACGTGGTTTGGGATTTGGTGCTCAGTGCTACCAGAAATAAACACAGAGAGATTACATGTTTTTCCTCTGATAACTTGAGATTTGCACATTCCTCCTGTTTATAAGTGCAACAATATGCATTGCATATTAGTGTATATCAAGCCAAAACAACCCAATCAAGGATATGGGACCATCAACCAGCTTCCATCTGATTTCAGAGGAAAGCTGTGACATGGGAAGCCTCACATTATGCTGTATCATAGTGCTGTGTTACAATGGGCAAGGCCGTGAAGCCATGTTAAGGGTCATGATGGCTGTCAAAGCGTCCCTGAAATGTTGTCGCTAGCCCTTGAAAAATAGCCTGGGCTTAGTCACCAAAGGAAATGTCATGTGGTAGATATTTTCTACATCGGTGCACCTTTAACACACAAAACTTGGTAATAATCACTTTTTAAAATCTACTTCCATCTGTTAGGTAACTGAGGGCTTGAGTCTATACTGAGTCTGCAAAACCTACCTCAGTATTTTGTGGCCACTTTTTGACCACAAAATACTCATTAGAGTATTAACACTGATAATAATGCAGCCGCTAGTAGCATTGCTGTTTTGTTCAGCATATATTTAGCCAGTGATGGGCTGTGGAGTAGCCTGCAGAGGAGGGTTTATCAGGGTGATGAGAGCAAAGAAGGAGCTGCTTGTCAGTGGCTCGTTTTCAAGGGGTTCTGTGCTGTGTTTTCAGCCCTTCCCTGAATCTGTGATGTAAATCATAAAATACCTTGCTAATTGCACCATGTTCCCTGTATGCCACAGGTAAGCAAACATGTGATCCCAGCCAGTTTCACTTTTTAATGACTATTTCCAGAACCAAAGAGGGTTTTACAGGGAAGTCTTTCATCTCAATTGGGGTCGTCTCTTATCCACTTTCACTCCCTCAGTCCTGCACACTTAGTCTCTCTCTCTATCTGAGGCCTCTCATTCTCTGACCCATCGCTTTTCACAGCTGTCTGGCAGGTTGGTGTTTCTTTGTTTCTCCCATTTCCAACTGCCAGACGCCACCGCTCACCCTCACCTCACTCATTCCTACTCCTACTCCCACTTCCAACTCTTACTGTGCAGAAAAAGGGGGCTATTTTTAGAGCACTGTTGACGGTTTAAGGATATCCATATTGTGCCCTGGATTTTAAGTGAGGAAACAGGCTGTTTCTCTTTTTGCCCCCCCTCGTTTCCATTCATTTCCTTCTCTGCATCCTCTCTTTCCATCCCAGTTACCCCTCTCTGCAAAACGCCCTCGAACCAACACACTTTCTTTTTCTCTCGCCCTCTCCGTAACCGATTGTCAACATCAACACCATTACCGCTCTCTCACCTCTCTCCTCACACCTACACCGTTCTCTCGTTTTCTCATCTTGGTTTGTGCTCTTCCTAGCAGTGAGGTTTTTTTTTCCTCTGCATGTAGCCTGGGCCTATCATCTTTCAGACTTCTCAAGCCACTCTGGTGTCTGTATGTTGAGTGAAGACACTTTCAGAATTAATACTAGCTACTTGTATGTGCCAGTTTTGCCACGTTGTGAAGAATTGTAGCTAAAACTACAAACTAGATACAAGAATACACCTCAGTTGACCTACCTAGAAACCTCTGGAAAGTATAATTCTCTGTAACATCAGCGACTAACATGGCAGAGCTAGCAACGCAGAAATACAGGTTGTGTGGTTGACCTTCGGGCATATTTGTGTTTTCGGCATTGCTTAAATCAAATCTTTGTGATTTATACAGAAAAAGTTTCAAATACAAGCCTGCCTCTGCTCATGTGTGACGCTCTGCTCTCCTCGCACTTGTTTCACGGCTCAACTGTGCCCTCTGTAGTGTCTCCGAAATGCAGCCACAGTAACCTGTCTTTTTTTTTCTTTTTCTTTTTTTTTAGCCGTAGCAAGACACAAGCCACAAGTCTGTTTGGATTTCAATCAAAAAAGGAAAAAAAGAGAAAAAAAAGAGTCAAATTTTAGTGAAACCAATGTGAAATTAAAAAAAAAAAAAGCATAAATCTGCACTTTCTTAGAGATTACCTGACACACAACTTGAATGCCATCATAGTACTGGCACAGCCACCTACTCTCACCAACTGTCTCAAATAGCCCTCTCCATATGTTAACACTTTACGCCCCAGATACCCACGATGACAGCGTCGCTCTGTCTCTTTAAGACTGTACATGGAATGCTGTGGTTTTGCCTAGGCGTTTGGGGTAGTGCCCTCACCAACACGTAAACACAACCCTGAAAGTAGCTCTGACTCATTCTCCCTGCGTCCTTTTTCATTCTTAGCTGCTTCTTCTGGCTTTTCTGTCAGTGTGATGATTCTTCCCGTGCCTTCACTCTGCTTCTCTCCTGTATTCAGAAGAAAACGACCTGGAAACGACATTATCGATACAAAATACACTCATGGGCCATTTTATTCTTTTTTTTATTTTTTTTATTTCACGTGGTTATTTGTGTCATGGCTGGAAAAGGAGGAGACTGTTGTTATCTTTGGCCTCAATAACCCCACAAGTTCTGTTTTTTAAGCTTCAAACAGTCCAGAACAGGAATCTCTTATCTTGCAGATGTCAATATCTCTTTTTTATGTGTGCTAACACATTTATATAAAATATTGCCTTTAGATAAAAAACATTTAAAAGAAAATCAATATGAAAAAAGTTATTAAGACAGGAATCGATGTTCCTTTAATAACAAATCATATCAATTTACTTAGAAGATTTCGACCTTCCTGTCTCCTATGATGAGCAAGACTGTACCAAAGCGATCAAGAAGCCGTCACAAACTTGAGCCACAGAGCCCCCAAGTGGTAAGAGTTCGCACTGCCTTCCCCTGTAAATAGGATCAATAGGCAGGCTCCCTTTATTAGATCCAGATTTGACCGTCTGAAGCCACAGATGAATGATTTTTGTAGTCTGGTGAGCAGCCCACATCGAGTTCAGCCTGTCAGACATGTCTGGGGGGACGTGGGGGAGGAAAGAGAGAGACTTGGGCCTCAAAGCATTGAGAATGCGGGACAGGGGTAAACCCTAAACCTGAGAGCTCAGCTCGGACTAGCAGCCTTCCAGGGAACAACACTTTTCTTATTGAGCTAGTGGGCCAGACCCAAATGAGAGGTGACAGCATATTCATTTCACTCAGTGTTTTTCTTTAAGGGGTTTTTAAAATGCTGCTGAATGATGAGTGGTCACAGGATTTATAGTTCATGGGATGATTTAGGCTTTCTAAATGGCACTGCTTTCCTCCTGCTCTCACTCTCCCAACTGTTTTTTTTTTTTTTTCCACAGGAGCAGTCATTTTCAGGGGCTTTATTTCAGCCTCATGTTGTTCATATAGGGATGACTCCCCCCTTGGCAAGTGAGACTGATTTAAAATGTAAAGCGAGCACCTTGGTTTCCCATGTCCTGTCTGGACTATAGAGGGAGGGTGTGTCGACACTTACGGCTGAACTGGCATGGGATAGGTGGTCTGGAAGACCGGTGTGTATGAGGTCGTGAATTCAGAGCAATTTGTGGTGTTGGGAAAAGCAATTATGTGGACAAGGTGTCTCACAAAAAGACACCGACCACTCTTCTTTTGACTAAACGCATACCAGAACACACTGTGTGAAGTGGCAGTGTGCGTTTTGTCTCAACACCACTCCCAAGCTCTGGTCTAAGCATTATTCCCGGGAGCGAAAATACCAAGACTGAACAGGTGGGGGTCAAATAGTTGAAGTATCAGTGCTTTTCTCCGGACCCGACGAAGGGGAAACACATCAAGAGGCATCGGGAGGTCGTTAATTTATAGGGACGCTATTACCTTCATAAATGCTTGACTCATAAAATGACTGCTTTGCTTTAATTTAATACTTCCCCTCTCTAATTATCACGACACACACGTGCACAGAAGTGGGCTGCTGTCTGCTATGGACCTACAGAATGCAGCTTTGTGATTGTTTCTTTGTTGTTTTCGCTCCACACTCTGGTGCTGGTTTAGTGTCTTTGCCCTTGCAAGCAGCTGAAAAGAAACTTTTACTTTCTCCTTCCTTCAGCTTATTGTGTTCGAGAATTCAGAGAGGGTAGATGGTTGAAGTCTCCCCGAAAGAACCTCATCTGTCACTTTTCACAATTTGCCATCTCCTTGCTGTTGTTCAGCGTAATCTCTCTCTCTCTCTCACACACACACACACACACACACACACACACACACAAGATACATATAGTGGCTTTCACTCTTTTGAACATGAGCCCAGTGCATAAGCACCGTTCCACGTCTGGATCATAAGTGCCTGGGAGCTTGCATGAAAAGATTTGAGGTTCTGCCCTGCCTTCCCTGGTGCCACACTGCCATTTTCTCTCTCCCCCAGGAGCTACAAAAGAAAGGTTTGGATTGGACCAATAATCTCCATCTTCAGATCATCTCTCAGTAGCCTCTTCAGCTAAATAAATAACTCATTACAGTTCAGAGCGAGGAGCTTCATTTACTCTGAGCGATGCAATCACTGATGTCTGCAGGTTTGCCCGCATCATCTCAAATAAAAGTGTTTCTGTTGTGAATCCCAAGAGAAGAGGCGCTCTCAAATGTTAACATACCAGTGCAGAGCGAGGACTAGCAGTTGACTGCTTGTGGCAAAACTGCTGATGGCAGATTGCTCGGCACCGGCGGCAGAGAGGGGTTACGTCTGCTTGCTTAAGCACACAATGAGATTCTGTTTGCAACATTAGGGCTTAGATGCTAAACAATATCAAAACAAGACACATAAAGCTGCCAGCATGTTTGCCTGGACCATTAGCTGGAGACATAATGAGCCACATTGCACATTAACTATCAGTCTCAGGGAAACCCCCCCCCCAAAAAACAACAACAGTGAAAAGTGCAAGATAGCACTACACTATAGGTGTAAAACTGTCCCCCAGTGTTAATATATGACAACTTCTGTTTCCTGTTGTTCGCAAGAATTAGATTTCAGTAAATATGTGAGTCATTCAGTGCTGATCTGAGAGTGAACAAAATAAATAAAACCCTGTGCTTTCTTTGGACTGAGACAGCTGGATGTTACTGTGTTCAACCATATTTAATAAAACCCTGCTCTGGGCAGCATATACATGCACATATACTCTGTCGTTTTTGTTGTTGTTGTTGTTGTTGTTTTTGTCTATTTCTTTTGCGAAAATGTAATAGCTGCCGTTCAAATGTGTTAGAAAACGTCTTCTGCTGTATCCTGAGGAAGGCAACAAAGCAGGCGCATGAATGCCATTTTTCAGTAAAAAGGATGTTGGGATTTCCGCCAATTGTTTCGTGCTGGGAACACTATTATCAGCGTTGTTGTTCTTAATCACTGCATTAGGAAACGGTGCAACAAACAGAAGGTCTAGCCGGTGATGAAAGACGACCTTTTTACCAGATGACCCAAACACTGTAAAAGAATGAGTGAAGGCGCTCGGTAGGCCATATCTTAGAGTTTTAAGATTGTTTTTGGACGTTTGGCGGCCTGTCATTGAGGCATGCATCAGGAAAAAAAAAAACATAAATGTATTTATTTTCTTGACCTCGTTTTATAGCCAGAAGCAATCCCATCACAAAAGTAGGCTATGAGGCTATGAGGACATTATACCTCTGCTCTGACAAGTATATAAGTATGTTACAAAGTATGAGAGGTCTTAAAAAAACCGCTACAGATCCAACATTTCACACTCATTTTAGGCATATCTTATAGGCTCTCGCACGCAACAAGTTACAACCGACTTCTCTGTTTCACTTTGGTTGCCCTGTGTGAAATAGCGACCTTGATGGGGCTATAAAATGCTATGGTTGGGAGACTTTCCTCACCGTGAATTGCCCCCACACCCTTTGGAGGACTCCGGGTCGAAGATGAGGGCAGAAACGTGAAGGAAATGAATTTAGTGAAGCGAGTGGGGTCAGATGCAGGAAAAGGAACTCGTGTTGCTGTTTTATTCCTGCGGGGACTGTCACCGTGAGGACAGAGAGGAACATGAACGGAAAAGCTTCAGAGTTACTCCTGAGAGATAATTGATTATTGATATTAGCATCAGTATTAATACCTGGAGGGGGGTGCTTGTTTATGTGGCAGAGGGAGATTTCCTCACCAAGTCAGTTTATTGTGGATAATATTTATAGACTTGCTCAGGATCTGTCATATAAATTGCTTCATGTTGTAATTCCACCCATGAAGGAACTTTGTTTACAACTTCATTCTGGATAGGTAACAAAAAGTTTGTTGAACACAAAAAAAGTGGCTCTGGTTTCTTTTTGAAGTTTGCCCAAATGTGCCATCCCCGCTGATATTTGCCTGCCCGTTGTAATAAATAATAAAGCTGCTCAAAATATATTTTTTTGCACTTTTTAAAAAAATATATCGACACTTTCTTTCAACAACGGGCTTTATAAATCAGCTTTATGACGCTCTTTCCCTCTCTCTGCTTCTCCCTTATTTCATGGTTCAGTTGCCTCACACCGCCGGGCGAGGGGAGGTTTTTCTCTCTCTGCTCATTGGTCGCGGCTTTTCAATCTCTCTAACATTACCATTCATACAGCCGGCGCTCCTTTTTGCCCCTTTCAAAATAACTCACTGTCATCATCATTCGGAAAACGGCTTTGCCTGGACGGGACTAATTATTTAAAATTGGAGGAGTGATTAGTGGAATCGGAAAAAGAAAAGCAAGAAAGAGAGATCAAGCGTCTGGCACAACAACGACAGGTGAGTGAGGAAAAATAACCCTCAAAATACGGAGTCGTGTAAACTGTGCACCGCGTGGGTGAGAATGCGGGATGATAATAAATCATTTCTGCTTGTTTTATTGCTTTTATTGATGCCCAGTCACGTCGTAAACGGATGTAGAGTTTGCACCTCGAGCGAGAGTGGACGTTTCGGAATGACTCCAACAGTGAAATGAAACTGTAGCAGCTACATCTCAATAGTTGTGTTAATCCATGTGTATCGTTGCATCAGACTTTTATTTTTCCCACTTAAGGGACGAATTATATCGAAAAGCCATAACCTGATAATCTTTTGTCAAACCACTTCTTCACAGTCTAACTTTGGGGAAGGTAAGAAAAACAAAATGGAATGCGTATTAGCCGAAAATCGGTTGGCTCTCGTTTGTGATGGATAACAGCAAGGTAAGATGCTTAAAATGTAACACTAGAGGGGTCCCGGCCCACGGGGCTGTCTCGGAGGAAGGTTCACGCCGTTATTCACCAGTCCTCCTCTGCCTAATTGGCTGCAGATGCGGTATCCTATGGTCTTTTTACCGCGTAGAAATTGGATGCATTTGGGGAACTTTATGAGGCGAGCTCTGCTTTTGCCTGAAGGAATCGAAAAAAAACAAACAAACTTCAAAATAAAACCGTGCCACGTTCATATATAATGCACTCTTCCTTGGTCAATTTATCACGAGGCACGAAAAAGAGACTTGAAATTGCGCTGCACATAGAGGGAGTTTGTGTTGCTGTGACTCTCTGGTATAAACATGTTTTCTTTTTTTTTCTTGGAATTTTTTTTTGACAGGTGTTTTCTACAAGATGACAAAGGCTCGTGGTCTGCAGTCACCATCAAAAATACAAACGTGTACAGCAGAAAAAAATAATTGATTATCAAAATATGGCCAGGACTGCATGCTTCTAATCACGACACATCGCAGCATAGCTGCTGAACAGGACGACGATGTCCCGTAGGCCTTGTTAAAATATGTTAAGCTTTAATGGTGTGTCCTGCAAGTCCATATACATTTATTTGCTTTATCACGCAGCACAAGAGCCATTTCTGGTGCTGTGTGCAGTTGCCTTCCTAATAATTGCAGAGGGAGGGAATGGACTAAAAAACACCGTCCTCTAAGTGCCCTTTCACCCTAGACTTTGTAAGCTGCACTTATTAAAGCGAAAAGTGTTTCAATATGTGGTAAGCTTTAGGGGGAAAACGTGATGGGGGTTGGGATGGGGCCCTCCTTTTTTTTTTCTTTTTTTTTTCTTCTTTTTGCTGCCCAACTCCTATTGGGCGACATGAAGTAATTCATCCATGTTAGCAGTAGGTCATTGGTGTAATTTCCATCTAATGGTGTTTCTGAATGTAAGCTATGGACAGCGGTAATTAAAAAGTACCCGTATCTAATACCGCTGACCACTGGTGAAAAAAATGAGAGCTTTATGAATGAATCCAGCCATTATGCGTGGAGTCTGGCGTGCAGGGGGGCTATTAAGCAAATTTGACTTTCTCTTTATTTTGGTGGAAGTGGTAACCTATGTGTGCCCTACGCCGGAGTTCACAAAACACGTGAAAACACGCGGTACTCTGTAGATGTTTGCAGTTCAGCAAGTGTAAATAAAGTTTAAAATAAATACATAAATAAATAACGGTGAAAGAAATCTCGATAATTGTTTGTCTTCTTTTCCTTTTTCTCAGGGCCCATTGGACACTGAGCACCCTTGGGCCTGTCTCTGTCAAGTAGACATGTTTCAAACTGTCCCTGACACGTCGTCTTACGTCAAGGTAAGACACCACCGTCTCTTGGATCAGGTAATGTTGGAGGGACAAATTGGGGTCCTTTCATTGAAGACTGCGCACAGTGAAATGATACTGAATGTTAAAACCTTTAGCAAACCACTGTCTTTGTTTGTATTTAAAACCAGTGTTTCTTTCCCCCCCCGCCTGTTGTCAAAATAGGCTTTTTTTAAATGCTGATTTTATGCGCCTGTTGTAATTTTTAAATGCTCCTTATTTTGTATTATTTTCTAACTCTGACACCTGTAGCCTGAGTACCTGCCTGTTGCCTTTGATAGCCACTTTGTTATTTTGGGGGGCATTTTATTTTTCTTCGCGTGGAAAAAGCCTAAATGTTTACACTGTCAAGTCAGTGCTGAAGTGTGGATCTGTTGTGGTCTGTGTGATTTGCCAAACCCGACTGAACTTTTTTTTCCTCTTTACTCCAAAAATGCTGCTATTACCGGTCATAAACATTTCTGATGTCACGAACTTCTCTCTCTCTCCCTCTCTCTCTCTGAGTCCCTCTTTCTCTTGGTCCTAAAAATGTAAATAAAGCAAACAGCGCACATCTGGTTTTCACATAAACCTGCATCACGTCACACATGGCTCGGCGTGACTACCTGCAACTGCTACAGTCGCATGTCTGTGGCTGAAACCATTAAGTGTTTCTCTTTATTGCAACGTGTGTGTGTGTGTGTGTGTGTGTGTGTGTGTGTGTGTGTGTGTGTGTGTGTGTGTGTGTGTGTGTGTGTGTGTGTGTGTGCGTGCGTGGGTGTGTAAGAGTAGAAGATGTCAACAAGTGTAAGTAAACTTGGGTGGCTGCGTGACGTTCACTCCCAAATCCATCATAATAATCTGCACGGGTCTGATTGCTCGGATTGCGCCTCATTAAAATAAGCCATTGTGCAGCAGCAAAGCTGCTGTAATATCTTCATAATCAAGGTATTTTTTCCACGGGCTTCTTGTTAATGTTTTGAAGACTCGTTCCCTTTTGAATAAGGGATCCTTTCATCCAGGCACGGCGTTTGTGCCACTACTGCTGAGAGACCCTACGTTTCGGGGCTCAGAACAATTCCGGATTTGTTGAATAGCAGGGAATGTTTAAGGAGAAAATACGCGTTTAAAAGAGTCTTTCTGCTCCCTTATATATATATATATATATATATATATATATATATATATATATATATATATATATATATATATATATATAAGAGAGAGAGAGAGATG
>VUQG01028815.1:65392-77264 GCA_015106755.1 Etia nguti | reverse complement strand
CTCTTTCGCTCTTATATATATATATATATATATATATATATATATATATATATATATATATATATATATATATAGAAGAGCGAGTGAGACATCAGAGGAGATCAGTGAGGGAGAAAAGTTGATGTCTGGAGTTAACTTTCAATTTTGCTCGCCTCTTATAGTTTGCTGCAGCCCGGGTTGCTTACGTTTGCTTTAATCCCATTGTTTGTTAAATGACAGTTATTATTCTCCTGTTTGGGTTAAAGGGTTAGCCTGTGCCTTTTTCTATTATTTTTTTTTGCGTGCAAGTCCAGCACTCACTGGCTCACTCGCACTCAAAGAGTTGTTGGTCTGAATGTGGCACGCCTCAATAGAAAATTTAAAAAGAAATATTCCCCATTCAAGCGGATCCACGGCCAAGCATTTGGTTTTGTTTGGTTAAGGCCAGGCGAGACTGGAACTCTCCAATAAAAATAAATCTCAAATTAATTATGGCCTAGAGCGAGGGGCCAGACAGTTCGTGCTTATATGTGCTGCAGACTCCACTTTTTGCCCTCAGTATTTTGACTCGAGCTGTCTTTTAGCCCCAGAGAAGGAATGATCTGAATACAAGTCTGCATTCTAATGAACAGCAACCCCAACAGACTCGCATGGACTGGGACTATTTCTTCGCTGAAATAACACTCCGGGAACAGTTGTGTTTCTCACAACACTCAGTAGCCCGCTTTACGTATTTCCCACTTCAAGAATAGCCAAATGAGGTTTCCAGGTGCATACCATTGGGCAAAGAGTAGCGAAGTCGTGTTTAAAAATTGTTAAAGAAGAATCTTATCTTATATATATATATATATATATATATATATATATATATATATATATATATATATCACACTTTTGACAGACTGTCTTCGCTCAAATCAAAACCATAATACTCAACTGAACTCATTAAGTGACTGTAAATCAGATTTACATAAGACAAATCTCAGCAGATCCTTCTATAAGCTAAAGAAGAAAGGATGGCCCTAACAATTGAAAAGCTGCAGAACATAAACTCACTATAGTGCCCTCCCACCTCTGGCTCGTTGCCCCAGCGGAGAGACAGAGGAGCTACTGGCTCGTGGTGTAAGAAGAAATGTCTGGCTGTCTAGTTCCAGCGTCAAGCCAGATGTTCTGTGGTTCGCTGTGTAAACCAACTTGCATTTGTTTATTGGCCTTCCAAAATGTTTGTTACCACAGTATTCATTATGATCTATGTAGATCCTGCCACCACCAACCCCCCAGTCTTCTTGATAAACCAGAGTGGCAGGTAGGTTATGGCCTTGAATCAGAAGGACATGTTGTTAATTTCAAAAATCACATATTTTCTTTTCTTTAAGCAGGAGGGGGGTTTGCGTCATTTGATAATATCCTGGGAATTTGCAGCTCTGTTTCCAAAGATATTTCGTTTATTTATGTTACCTAAACTGATTTTGACACCACAGCGGGATGAGTGTATTTTTATTAATGGAAAGTGATATAAATCCAAAGATGCACATCACACACTGGCGGGATGGAGTGTTTCAAGAGATCTGTTTCTTTATTGCTGATCATAAAACCTTATAGTGACTCACTAGCTCAAGGTCGCAGCTTAAGTACTTCTTTAATTTCCCCCCTTTATCACCAGTCTCCCAACAACAAAAAAATGAAAACCTTAGACTTTGGAATGTATAAGAATAACAAAAAAACAACCCAAGCCAGTCACTGAAGAGTTAAACAAGGTGTCTCCCTTAATTACACGAGTCTGAACTGGCCTCAGGCAGGAGAAGCCTTGACCCTTAGCAGGATCCAGATGTGGTGGTCCCAAGGGTGGGGGCCCACAACTTCACCAGACCCCCAAGCCGAGAGCAGACAGGCCGGCCCTGCTGCCAGTCTTTGCTGGCAGCAGCTCCCAGCTTCTTTTTTGTGCACACTGAGGCCGCTCCTCAAAGCGAAACCACCCCCAAAATCACAAGAATATTCATCATCATTGTCATCTTAATTACACTGTAACCAGGTGCATTCAGTTTTGTAAAGAAAGTCTCTCATTTTTATTTTATTTTATACTCATACTCCTGCAATTGCGCAACCTTGGTTAAGGTGAACATTTTAAAGGCTTCTAAAGTCAGTTACATGTTTAGTTGGATTTAAATGTGTCCCGTCTCTCAGAATTACCAAATGTAGCAATAAATAAATAAATAAAAGGGGCTGTCCTGGTAGTGTTATTGGTCTGGTCATATTCAGACCTGGTTACTCGTCTAGCATGTGCCTGAAAATTGGGTTTAAATTGATGAGGAGGAATTTCATGGGGTAAAAGAAGAGGAAAAATATCTATGTGCGGGTGGGGATCTGGGGTTTCTTTTTTAGACTCAAGCAAACATGGAGTAAAACAGAAAGTATAAAGTTGAAAAACCTTTGATTAAAATAGCAAAAACTTAAATATATCGAATAATAATAATAATAATACCTTTTTTGTGGGTTTATGTTGATGCATTCTGAGGTTCATCCTTTTAGCCCTGTGCTGAACAGCAGACGCACACGTGTAGCCCAGACCCTTAGATTACAGTGCGGTTGGAGCTAAATGCTTGGATTTTATTAATGGTTTCTCAGGGGGAAAAAAATAAATAAATAAATAAAAATCCACAAAGGCTTCATAGAAAAAAAAGGAGTTTGCAGAAATTCCTGCCATAGGTGTTCAGGTTGCTCTCCTGATTTGATTTAGAGCTACATCGAACCTAGACAGATGTGTCCAACATCTGTCTAGGTTCAAAGATAATGTTTATTTAATGTATCACTTTCACTATGTATATAATAAACATTAAAAAAAAATTTAAAAAGTGAATAGGCTGATTTACAGAGAATCGGAGGTAGTGGCCAGATGTAAGTCTGAAGTGTAGGCGTGAACCAAGCGCTCTAAAACATGCAATCACATAACTTAGATTGTCCGGCGATAGTAAAACCTTTCCACAAAATCTCAGTCAAATATGAGCAGGAATAATTCATAAGCCGGAGAAATAGTAAACCCTTCCACACCATCTGTGGCATAACTGGGAAAGCAAAACACACAACACAATTTTACTGCAGGCTACACAGCAATGGCTGTGCACAACGCAGGCAGCCATCCTGTAAATATTTCCGACCAGAAAAACATAACAGCGGAGCGAACACTCAATTGTTTTCCCTGCTTATCTCTCTGGGACAGTATCCTGCTTTTTTGAAGGCAGGGCTTTCGGTGACACACAGCTTCCTTCTCAACCTTCTCAACAGTGGTGACTTCACTTCCCAAATTTAGAGGAAAGAAAAAACGCAATCCGGTAAAAGTGTCTCTTTCTCTCCGCCACATACCGGGGACTGGAATTAATTCAGGAGCGTGTCATGTTTGGGGTATCGTCTGGGTCCGCTGAAAATTGCGCAAAATGGACGGAACTATTAAGGTAAGGGTGGAGAACGGGGTGTATGAGTTTGTGGGAGACTGCTTTTTTTCGGAGTTGCGCCTCCTTTTTTTAAGCAATGGTTTGAAATACCCCTCTGTGTCGTCTGTGAGCTGGGATCTCCAGTCAGGCAAAGATGAGCGGCTTTTTTCTGTCGGTCTGAAAGCGGGTAACCCGATTTCCTTCTTCTTTCTTTGAAAGTATCCTTCTCGCTTTTTATATATACATATATATTATCTGCCTGGTTGCGAGGGCACTGCTGTGGTGTGGATTCGAGGCTAAATCAGAGATCACCCTTTGGATTTGGGGGACCGAGCGCACAATTACGCGCGTCTGGAAAGGCACAAAGGAGCGATGAATTGTTTCAGACAAACCCAAGTAGACTGTACTTTCCTGTAGTCATAAGTAATACTTGTGTTCAACGATTTGGTTTAGTCTAGGCAGCGGGGGCTGAGCAATAGCCATGACTGGATGTACCGCCGGATAGATGTGTCGAGCTGCGCAACAGTGGTGTGGCACATCGCCCGGCTCGGTACGAAGATCTCGTCGTAGGTTAAAAACTCTGACGGCTTAGAATTTACCACAAAAGAAGAAGAATCACCTTCCTCCCTGTATTTCTGTTGGTTGTTGTTTCTGTTATCCCCTCCGCTGCCGGACAGGGAGTTTTGTGAAAGTAAGGCTGGCAAGGAAAGGAAAGGAAGGCTGTCATACGGTTACTTCACACAGTAACTGCGCCGTTTGCGACACTTTAAACCGCAAACCTTCACAACGATACCTTGGCTTGCTCCTCGTGCAGTTGCACAACTATTTTGAAATGGTATGCTACTGCTGGGTAAGCGCTGGTCTACATTAACACTGGCTACCGGCCCCCCCAACAGTCAAATTCCAGATGCATTATGGCTGAAGCCACCAGATGTTGAATGGCAAAGTCCCTATTAAGTTCACCCTGCAACGCGTTTAGTTAACAAGTGTGAGCTGGGAAGAATGAAGCATCTGTATTCACTCTTATTGTTGCAGGAAAAACTAATGCGATTTGTTTTCTTTCGGAAATTTAAAGTAGCTGGTTTGTGGCGGCTGGGTGTGGTGTGAGTTTTGGATGAGTGTAAACGTTGGCCAGACAAAAAAAAATAAAAAAAATGTCAGTCTACATATAGCCTTAAATCGCTCATCGCTCACAGCGCTGTGATTGTTTTGTAGCGCACTTGAAGTAAATTCCCCCCCACGGCTGCAAGAGGACATGACTATATCAGCCTGGGTTTTCTAACAAAGCAAGAAGCTTCATTACAATTAATGCAATCATAATTGAATCCTTTTGGTGTAAACGACTGGCTGCTACTTGCATTCATGCTCGCTAAAGAAAGGAAGGACTCTCTAGCCATGAGAGCTTCCTGTTCTACACAATCTTTTCCTGACAGGTTTCCTCTTCCTCCTTAAACAAAAGACAGGAATGCCCCCCCTCCGTGGGTGGCTCCTGGTAGATGGCTGTGTGTGAACGCCAAACAGATACACGTGTAGTCTGGATGTGAAGTTATTCCACGCAGTATCCAGCCAGCTCCCAGACACGTAGTGACGCATTTGCGGAGATAGACTTGGCTGATGTAAACAGAACAGAGGTTGCTCCCAGCAGGTGTCACACTCACACAATGGTCATAATGGTGCGTGCTGATCCACAACTGAGCTATGATTTATTTGATGTTTTTCCCCCTTTGTCTGGTTACTGCGGAGAGCTTTAGTGAAAAAAGCAGAAAGCATGCTTTGGGGAATTGGCTTTAAAGGATTAATTACAAAAAAAATCTTTAAATTTCAGGAAGTTTCTGGAGGTGTGTGTGTGTGTGTGTGTGTGTGTGTGTGTCTGATTATGATTCTTCAGGAAAAGTTCCTCTTTGGTGCTTAACACATTTTTTGACTTATCTTAGGACGATTTCAGGGAGACAAAGAGTGTGTAATTGGCTGCATGTAGTAGCTCTCACTGGTTGTATGTGTGTGTTCCTTTCAGATACTAGAAAGAAAACATAGCTAATTGGCTCTGTTCTCTCATCCTTTCAGCTTCTTCTGCGAGAGTGCTGTACCCCTATCTAAAAGAAAACAAACAAAAAAAAAAACCCAGAAATAAAGACTACTCCAATCCTGATGGGCACGCACCACTTGCCAATCATTGCTCCAATTGTGCAGCCTGATATGTCATTGTAAATATAACGTGCAACAGTCATAGTAGTTAACAAACCCTTTATCAGGCTGCAATGAGACATTCCCTCACTCTCTTACACTTTATCATCCACAGACTAGCTGCTGTGCTCTGCTCAGATAATGTGTCTTGCTGCCAGTGTTCAGACTATGACAGATCCACTGATGAAAATCGCTGGAAAGTCTAATTCTGGCAGACGGTTAAGTGCTCTGAGGGTCAGCTTTTCCTTTCTTCTTCTTCTTCTTCTTCTTTTTTTTAATCCACCCATTAACCTGAAGAGTCGTATATTACAAAATCCCTAGTTTGGTCTAGAGTTGCCATAGCCCGTAGACCTGACGCTTCCTCAGCGTTTAAAGGAACACCATCATTGAGGCTTCCTAATCCAAATCATCACAGCGTTAAACACAAAACCATATATTCCAGTCTGCAAAAAGCCCGTAAAGCTCCATTTTATTTGCCACACCCATGCACTGTAAATCGTTTTTATCCATGTTTTTCATCCAGTTCTATAAACACAAACAATAGAGAGACAACAGATGATGCTAAATGGCACATACAAATGTTAACATTTGTATCAAACACTGTCAAACATCTCTTCTGATCACTGGATAAGTTTTATGTAACATATAATTTTGCCCTGCAGTAATAAGAAAAGCACCCATACAATAGACACCCTGATTGTTATTACTGAAGTTATAGAGAAGGTTGGCACATTAGGTTCCTTATTAAGCTCTCAAACTGTAGCTGATGAAAGAGTCTTCTCACCTTTTTTCTTTTTTTGTCATTGTTGTATTTAATGTATGTGCATACATGCATTTTATATATTACAGTAGTTATGCCGTTGTACCGAGAAAAATGTGTCCCACAAAAAGAAAGTGCACTGAAATGAGGGCAAGTGAAAACTTTCCACTCGCATGAAATGCCTTAGAAGTGAATAGTAGTGAAGTTATGTGAGATCTTGAGGATTTCACTTTCATAAAAGCAACATTTTTGAGAATGCAACGGCTGCATGTTGGAAATATTGATCAATGAATATCAAGTAGCATTTTTTCCCCCCGAGGCAGATATCTGGCATGTTGGAATGAAATAATTCAGTCCTTGGGGATTAGACACGTCTCAGTCTAAGCTGTGCCATCACATCCTATCAGATCCAGATGCGCATGAGACCTAGGCCCGATCCTCAGAGGCATATGGCTGTAATGATTTCACTTTAAACTTCTGTCTTATTGTTTTGTTTTCCTTTCATTGTATTTGTTTGTTTTATTCTTTTCTGCAAAGATAAATGGAAAAACTAATATAAAACTCATTCCATCCCTGTTAACATGTATACACATTCTGAGCACAGATCTGACTTGGTGACGTTGTCTTTCTCTGCTCCCTGTCAAACACAAACCGGTGACATCTGCATGTTAAAATGTGACCAGCAAACTCCATAATCCAGTCTTTACTTCCAAGACATTACATGAGGAGCATGTTGAAACCGCGTAGTGTCTTGGCCGGCCCTGTGTTTCAGAGTTTGTTTTCTTTAATAAACTTACATTGCTCCAGCTGAGTCAAAGCAGAGGGGGTCATTGGAGCTGTGACCCGAATGCTTCTGTTGAGTCTTCTGCTGTGGGGAGAAGCCCAGCACCAGACAGGGCAGTCGCACCAGGGCCTGACCGGGGGATTTCAGGGTGCAGTGAAATTACAAAGATGGTGATAAGAAAAAAATAATTACACCCCAGGAATAAGGAAAAATTAGATTAGGATGCTGTTAACTGTTAGTTAGAAGCCTTTTTTTTTTCGTTTTATATGGGAGCCGCTAGGTGACCGCTGCTGGCCGTGTGTTTTGATTAATATTATTGTTATTATTGATGTTACTACACCAGGAGGCCCTGTGGCATCCTATCTCGCATCTCCCCTACTCCACTGTGGGCATGATTGAAGTCATCGTAACATCAACAGGAAGCTACAGCCTCTACTCCTGTAAACACACACCGCTGAGGATGCCAGACTGCGATATGACCCATAACTGCACATAATTACTGTAAACAAAAAATACACTAGAGATTCGAAATTTGACATCACAAGTTTCTGGATAGTGTCAACTAAGAAATTTGAGTGGTATTTGTTAGTGTCAAACAATTGCTTTGATGTATGTGATGTTAGAAGAGAAAGATATTTAGTGTAGCGCAAAAATGGGATGCCAGAAAGAATAAATGCTACGATAACACCTCTACAGCTCACAAGCATTAAAGAGTTCTGAAAGAAATACCAAGGATTTGTTATTTCCACCTCCAGGAGGCGCTATCAGTGGTGAGTGAAGACCAGTCCTTATTTGAGCCTCCCTACGCTGCTGCTGCCCCTCTACCCAAAACAGATATGACTGCATCTGGCACACAGGACTACGGCCAGACCCACAAAATCAACCCCTTACCCCCACAACAGGAGTGGATCAACCAGCCAGTGAGAGTCAATGTCAAGAGAGAATATGAGCACATGAACGGATCCAGGTAATGACATGAAAGCCACACCCTGTGGCATGCATTGTTTAGTAGAGATGAGTTGTTATGCACTTTTATCAGACATGCAAGCAGGTGATGAATTAAAAAGCAAAACCGACACAATGAGTTTCAGTTAGGCGTGGCTTTGTCTCCAAGTCTCTCAAGCTCTCCTGTAAGATGGAGTACCATTCACTGTTAGGTGTTTTTTAACTGTGTTGAGATGTGGTGAGTGCATTTCCTCAAACCATCCAGTAACTCCTTGCTCCAGATGGCCAGGGCTATTGTCATCGTAGAAGAGACCACTCCCTTCATAATAGAAATGTTTCGGCGTAGGATAAACATGATCGCTCGGATAAACACTGTATTTATTTTCAGTGACCCTTCCCTCTAATGGGACATGTGGACCCAAACCATGGCACATTATGCTGCTATGTGGATCAAACAGATCCACACTCATTGCAGATTTTCAGGTTTTGCTTCTAATTTGTCACCCATTTGTATGACACTTCTGCTGCTGTTGTCGTTTGTCATTCAGCGGGCCGTTTCGTTACCACAGCTAACCTTCACGTTTCGCGTCTAATCTTTGATATGCTTGGCTCGGAGGAGCGTAGGACTTATATCTCGTGCCAGAGTCAATGGCTGGAAAGGAAATTCAACAACACCCAATTTATCTGCTGATAATATTTTTACAACTTACTTGGTGTGCATGTGTGTGTGTGTGTGTGTGTGTTTGTGCAGCAGGGAGTCTCCAGTGGACTGCAGTGTGGGTAAATGTAATAAGCTGGTGGGGGGTAATGATACATCTCAGATGAACTATGGAAACTACATGGATGAGAAGAACGTTCCTCCCCCCAACATGACCACCAATGAACGGAGAGTCATTGTACCTGCAGGTAAGAACAGAGTTTTGGCCATCAGCAGCATATAGATGTATGTAGTTAGGAAAAATTAATCGGGACATAAGAAGGCAGTCACTTGCCTGTTCTGGTATAATGTCACTGATGCTGAGGCACAATCTAATGAACCTAAGCAGATATATACATTTTTACTATACCCTTTGTTTGATCACTTATTTTAAGAAATTTGTCTTTCACTCAAAGTCCAAACAAAAGGCATTTCAGTACATTTCAGAACGCCAGACAGTGTGTCAAAAAATGAGAACATCCAGATTATTTAATTAAAACTGAATGGAGACTTGGTAAATTTTCCATTTTTAAGCTGTTTGAGTGTTAGTGTTTAGCTGATGCCAAAGGCCACTCATCTATTAACCTAACAGGAGCTCACTTGGATGCCACTCCTTAACCACAAAGTGGCAAGTTTGGGGTTTGGTTTCCAAATTGGCTGTGCTGTGTATCAGGCATGGGTCAAGTAACATTTGCAAATACCAAATTTTTCTTTGGTATCACAAAGTTTGGTCAATTTAATGATGAGATTAAAAAACAAATACTATTCTATGATAGATGACTGAACTTGGAATCTACTCTGTTTTCATTTTACTTCATAAAGTAAAAGCAATATTTACTATTCTGTCTAAATCACACATTTGTATGAGACCAGCCCAGTTGTCTTACCACAGGTCTGCTCACACCAGTCAATAAAACCAGTCTCATTTTCTTCTGTCTTCCATCAGACCCATCACTGTGGTCCCAGGACCACGTGCGCCAGTGGCTAGAGTGGGCCATCAAGGAGTATGGCCTGTTAGAGATTGATACGGCAATGTTTCAAAACACGGACGGCAAAGAGCTCTGCAAGATGAGCAAGGACGACTTTCTACGGCTCACCACCGTGTACAACGCAGAAGTGCTTCTCTCTCATCTCAATTATCTCAGGGAAAGTAAGTATCACAAAGTATTAAACACAGTGAAAAGTCACCAATGGCATGCTGTGCTTCCTTTTCCTTACTTTCCTTGTTTGTGCCTAAATCTGCATCAGCATCTATGTTTGCCAAAGGGTGAAAGTCATTTAGTATTTTTTCTACTTTTTGATTCAAAGTGTGAATGAAAATGACCTTGCTTGCCCAACATGAAAGAAAAAAAAGAGATACCACCTTTTTTCCTTCACACTATATTTGCATTACTAAATAAACAATGAAATTACTTTTCCCAGTAACCCATTTCTCTACGATAGCTAACACGTCTAAAGCACAGCATAGAAACCAAAAGGGTTTCTTTTCCCCTCTCCAGATAACCATCATCAACATCCCCCCACTAAACTTTGCAGCGCCTTATACCACATGGCCCACAGAAAGATGAAGCCCAGGTGCATTGCCTCAGGAATCACGCTAGGCTTGTATGTCCAGAGCAAAGAAAAGAAAGTTGATCTGCAATTTGCAATGGCGGCAGCTAAATTTGAGCCCCTTACCTTTGAAGAATATCTCTCTGTAATCCCCTCTTCATATGTTTCTGTGAGGAAGCGAAGCCAATTTTCTGATGCGGTATGCAAATGACATTTTAATATAAGATGTAACATCTGGTGTGGCTCTGGCTTGAATACATGCAGCGTGGTGTCGAGTTCGCATGCTAAATATCAGCCGTGTGCTATAAAAATTAGCAAACGAGTGGCGTGATTGATGCACGTGTAGGGAACAGTCTGTCCCCATCTTTAAAAAGTTTGGAGACTGTAGAATAGTTAGAGCTTCTTGTGCCGCGGCTGCAGAATATCACGGGCAGCATACTGGGTGGAGTGACTGATGGCTTGACTAAATTTAACATTACTCTCAAAAAATTGCGATGGGCCTCAGTGTGATGTAATGGGAACTGTATTTTGTGGGTGTCAACAGTTTTCTCTATGCACTGCGTCTGGGCAGAGAGAGATGCTTGTCATGAGTATAACAGCCTCATTGTGCAGCGGTGCAGCGGGTGGATCTGTCTGACCGCCACTGGGCACACTCCGCAGAGCAGTTTTCATTATGGCCAATGGCTGCGGGACTTAGCCACAGCTTAGGCGTGCTGCATCACGATTTTGCCCCTTCTTTCTTTCTTTCTTTTAAAAAAATTAGACCTTGTGTGCTTTGGAGACAGAAAAGATGTCTTGGGAATCCTCTCCACTTGCCAGCTGAAATTGCTTTGTATTCATTCCTAACAATCAACGAGTTGAACGCTCCCTTGCCTGAGCTGAGTTACGCGTTTTAGGGCATCTCTCAGAAGATGCAAGCGGTGTTAAGTGCTGATACTGTACCTGCCTTGCACATGCAAAATTTTCTATCTATTACAGATTTAATACAAATATCCAAAGCAGATCAGGCACTGAACACACTTTAGCCTGGCAGCTTTCTGTTGCAAAGTCGCCTGTCATGTTCTATTGCAACTTATGTGGCACTTGCACAGATTTTACAGCTAGTGCATGGTTATACCATCTCGCTGCCTAAATCAAAAAGAGTATTTCCAGTTGTGAGACCATCTCCTGCCACGTGCCACGTATGAAAACATCAGACGGCGTCCTGATTCTCTTGATACTGTCCGGAACTCAAGTGTGAAAACAGTTTGTGAGCAAAGGGAAGGGGTCAAGGCTTTATGACGACCCTCACTGGGTGATAATTTAGAAATGAAAGGCTTTCTCTCGTCTCCCCCCACAGCACAAACAAACACAATCAGAGACTAGGAGTAACCCTGTCCAGAAAATGGACCTCTGTTTTCACTCACAAGAGCTGGAGCTGGGACTACTTTCCAGGAGGCAGAAAAACAAAGAGAAAAGGGGAAAGGCTCAAGCAAGCCCTGGAAGTATTAGTGATTACAGGTCATGTGATCTTATTCACTGAATCTTTTCTTTATTACCCCCCA
>VUQG01028815.1:37811-55270 GCA_015106755.1 Etia nguti | reverse complement strand
GCTGAAAAAAAAAAAAAAAAAAAAAAAAAAGTTGGCCGATGACAATAACGCCGTTGAGCACAACTCAGCATAAAGCACGTCTGGCCGCAGCACTCATCATATTTTCCCCTCGTGTTCTGACAATTGTTTGAACTGTTTTACTCCATAATAATACAAACCATCAAGGGTGCTGGCCAGGTGCACTCTGGGTATACAAGGGTGTTCACTGCCAGAGGAACGACACAGCCTCTGTTTTATCTGTTTGTGTCAGAGTGATTGATTGTTACTGGAAGCTGTCCAGCTTCACGCTCGGTTAGTTTGAACCACAGACACACACACAGCAGGTAGAACCCATGGAAACCGGGCCAGTTTGGCTGTTTGTCAAGGTTTCGTGAAAGCCGCATGTTTGGGAAGAGAGGATGATAGTGGATATCATGCACATGTATTGTCTTTGTGTGTGTCTCTGTTGTACGTTAATTTGCATCAGTCCCTTTCATTTGTGGTCGGGGTGTTGCAAGCTGTTTAACCAACTGTATTCTCTGTAAAAGATTGTGCCATCTACATTTTAACCACTGCAGCAAGCCAAACAAAACCACATTTCCATGTCCAGATATCCTGTGAAGAACATTTTAACGATGTTTTGATGGATTTATTAATGCCCTAACTGCTGGCCAGCTGTAATTGTTAGGATTGGCTTGTGCACAATGATATTTTATGAATTGTACTTAGCCTGTTAAAGAAAATCAGTAACTGTTTTCCTATTCAAACTTTGTCTGCCCTTTTGTCTTTGTTGTTGTTAGACCCTTCATATGATGCTGTACGGCGGACAGGGTGGTCCAACAACATGCACAGTGGCAAAGGTGAGGGCACACAAATCATCAATAATCTGTTTAGTTTTTTCACTGAACAGCAGTGGTAAATATGAATGGAGCAACTTACTGAGCAGGGGTATGATTCATGACAAACCCAATCATTTGTTATGGGGTAGAGGTTAAATAGTTTTCAAATACCCTTTAATGCAATTCTGCAGCATGCTAGCAGCCCTTCCAGAATCCACAGAGAGTCTAGACATGTGGGACAGCCTCCTAAAGATTACACACAGCCAAAAGAAGCCACTCCAACCACCAGCTACTGCCTTATTTACTTTGGACCACTGCTGACATGCTTTTAAGATGTGTATATTGGTTATCTGCAGAGCACCCCTACTGATGTTTTCTGTCTCTCTCGTGTCCTCCACTTATTCCATTTCTCTCTGCAGGCTCACCAGTGGTTACTCAAAATGTTACCAAGTCCACTGAGCAACCCAGAGCTCAGCCAGGTACTGGCTTACTTGGTGTCTTTCTTGACCTACTTAGTATAAGCACAGACTCAAATCCGAGTCATACCAGCTTCTCTGTTGTGCCGCTTGTTCTGACAGATTTTTCTTTTAGTCTTTCTGTTAACAGTCGAGACAGTGAAGCATAATTACTCTGTGTTTATAATAGCATTGTATCATCTATTCTAAGATCCTGGTATTTTGTGTTTGTTTGTTTGATTCTGCTAAAGCTTCTCTTTAAATCCACCAGCCTTAAGCAGAGTGTTTACTGACACTTACACAACAAGTGTAGTTGTTTCTTCTGCTTGCTTTATTATTTGACAAACTTCAGCGTGTAATACTCATTTGTTTTGTCAGTGTTGCTGTTAGTTGTATTTACTTCATTTCAAATGTAATGCGATGAAAAAAGCTATAAAAAATGAAATTGTATGAATCCATCCAAATCCACCTATTTGAATGGTTGATTCATTTTTTATGGATACTAGCATGATAGGATAGATACTTTAGAGTATCTACAGACTAAGTTCAGTGTGACATGCACTATGAGAATTATTGGAAGTTGAAAGGTGTATTTTATTGTATTAACTAATAATTGTGGAAAGTACATATCATAATGATTTATTCGTCATTGAAATGTGTTCAGAATTTGCAAATTAATGATGAATCATTTCATAAATCATGAAACATAATTTATGGTATGGGTAATGGTATCAGCAGTACTGGCACTGTATTTACTTGGTATTACTTGATACCAAGTAAATCTTGGAGATAACCCACAGAATCTGCAGTATCACACAGCACTAATTGCCATAACACTTGTTGCGATGACTCATAAAGCTCTCCTTTTGCCCACAGACCCCTACCAGGTTCTGGGTCCCACCAGTAGTCGTTTAGCCAACCCAGGTAAGTCTCTCAGCATAGCCAGGTTTTCAATTCATCAGCTGTAAAAACACTCTTTCTCCAAAACTCTGAACAGCAATGTCAGTATCTAACTGTGCTTCCAGATGGATGAGAAAGCAACTGTGCCTGAGTGTTTGTTCTTGTGTCCACCAATAGGCTCAGGTCAGATCCAGCTGTGGCAGTTCCTTCTGGAGCTCTTGTCTGACAGTGCCAATGCGGGCTGCATCACTTGGGAGGGCACCAATGGCGAGTTCAAGATGACAGATCCAGATGAGGTGGCGCGACGCTGGGGTGAGCGCAAAAGCAAGCCCAACATGAACTACGATAAGCTGAGCCGTGCGCTGCGCTACTACTATGACAAAAACATCATGACCAAAGTGCACGGCAAACGCTATGCCTACAAGTTCGACTTCCATGGCATCGCTCAGGCGCTGCAACCGCACCCGACCGAGTCCTCTATGTACAAATACCCCTCGGACCTAGCCTATGTGCCTTCCTACCACGCCCACCAGCAGAAGGTCAACTTTGTATCCCCGCACCCTCCATCCATGCCAGTCACCTCCTCCAACTTCTTTGGACCCACTGCTCAGTACTGGAGCTCGCCCACTGCAGGCATCTACCCCAACCCAAATGTTCCTCGCCATCCTAACACGCATGTGCCATCCCACCTGGGTAGTTATTATTAAAACCACCTTTTCTGATCATCCACAACCCCTTGAACCTCCCCTGGCCCACACCATTTGCTGACATGCACTCTCAATGACGCCAAACCAATGAAGACTGAACTGACAGAGATATTTTGTCCTCTGAAGAATTTGATCCAAAATGAAGGTTAATCATCCTTCATTTTGGATCAAATTCTAAAGGATTTTTTTTGTATGATTATATAAACAACTGGATATTAAGGTCCAAAAAATGGAATACTACTTACCTTTAAATGACTACCAAGTTGTTGTTTTTTTTTTATGATTTATGGACATTTATCTGAGTTTAATGTGCCTTTTCCATCCTCCTGAAAGCTGCACCTACAGTAGCTAGGTGTTCAAGAAGCTTCCTAAACCAAAGCCTGAAGACAGAAGATAACCCGCAAGTCTGTCTGCCTCATCTTCCCTTTACAGTACCAGACATGGGCCTATTACTTATGGGTCTCAAAAACATCCTTCTCAGTATGTACCTTGTCCTGTAAAGCATCTGCCTTTTCCATTCATCTAAAACCTTGACAGGATTTCTTATTCCCACTACATCTAACCTTCTGTTTTGACTGTCTATGTTTTTTTTGGTCTGTTAATCTGCATGTTTTCATATGTGTGTGTGTATGCATGTGGAGAGTCTTCTGGAATTCGCTGGACAAGAAGGAGCTCTCATTGAGGTGGACTTTTCTCAGCACTGAATAAAATTTGGCAACTGGAATATGCCATTCACTATGCCATTTAACTTATCCTCCAAACTGGAAGGCTAGAGAAGAGTTGAATGCAGTTAAGAGGGGAAGCGCTGTATGTTTTTGCTGATTTGGGTCAATTCAGTTGCTTAAAATGTTTTCTTGTGAGTTGTTTGCAGCGTTTGAGCTAGGTTAAGTGTTGACTCGATTGTGCCAGGAAAGCTGAGTCAAGATATAATTGCAGTAATTTGTTACAATAACTCAACTTAGGTCAGATGTTTTCACTTGGGCCACACATTAGGCTATTAAATGTTTGCAGAGTCTTCGCATTTTTCAACCGTGCCATTTCCACATGTGTTGTCGCTCGACCGTGTCAGTATTAATGTGAATGTCTTCCGGTTTGTGAATTTTTTTTTAAAAAGGGATACCCTTTGGCAAAAATCAAAATTTGTCAGAAGTATTCATTTTTATTTTTAAACGTTTGATGAAAAAAAAAAAGTAATTCCTTCACACTTGAGATCATGGATATAGAACACGAACGTGCCTTTTTGCAGATGTGGTCATGTTGACGTGTAGATGTTATCAACTGCCATTTGGTGGCTATTTATTTTCTATCCAAAACTGTCTTAAATGTTCTTCTATTTTAAATATGTGCTGTCCTGAAAATCCTGCCATGCTTTAACTGCTGATTTTGTATTTTTTTTTTTTTTACCATATTTTGTCTATTCATTAAAGATGAGACAGCACTTCATCTTAAAGTGCACGCAATGAATTATAGCACCACAAATCTGACAATTTTGGACTTTGAAATGGACTCTGACAGTAAAGGCTGCCGTGGTGTCTCTTTACTCTTTGTAGGCCAGTCACGACCATATAGGTCAGCACAGTAGATGTGGCTATGCATCAAGTCATGTTAATAGACAGTTAAGTTGCATTTTTTTTTTTTTTTTAATACCAGGGCTGGATCCTAATTTGAGAGTAACATGTGTGTCTGAATGTTAGTTTCTCACTGATCGTAAAGCCCAGCTAAATGCACATGAATCTCAAGTCAGGATTTCATTACCACAATGTAAGAAGACATATCCATCTTCAGGTGTTCAAAGCTGTTAATATCGGAAGTATTCCTTTAACATAACTGAGAATGGACACTTGAATATAAATTACCTGGGAACTTTATCAAAGAACAAATCCGATAAAGTATGACGAGACGAAGCAAAGAAATCCTCAGATTCGCAAGCGCTGTGCGTTTGTCAGACCTATTTTTTATTATTTTATAAGCATCAGTCAACTAGGCATTAAAGCAACTTACTGTATAAATTATGCAGAGTTATTTTCATATGTGACACAGTATTAAAAAAGTCAAGAAAATTAATACACGAGTTGACCTCGGTCAAAAATGCAAAACTTTTAAGTCCATTTCTGCTAGGTAGTTTGTTAAGCCTTTTAAGCGTTTTTATATCTGTACATTTGGGCAATACATTTTACCTTTTTGTTTTTTTGGTTTCTCTTTATTGTTATTATTTCTTAAGTTAGTTATAAAATCCTAAGTGCCATTAGGTGTAAACTATATTTTTGTGTATTCCCAAAAACCATGAATGCCGCTTGAATGATAACCCGATGGCCGGGGATTCCTTTACTATATATGCAACGTGTGATCATGATGGCTTGTTTCCATTGCCAATCACTTTTCATGCCAAATTACAGAGTTTCAGGTATTTTATGCAAAATAATACTAGCAGTATTATTATCCACAATTAATTTCTTTTGAAGATTTATAACATTCAGTGAGCAAATTGAAAGAGAATATGATTTGTAGCATAAAGAAATTATTCTAATGTACCCTGACTGTTCATGTTTCACAAGCATTATCAATGAAAAGGGATCTCTGCTACTTCATATATGCAATGTATTTTGGATATCAAATATATATATATATATATATATATATATATATATATATATATATATATATATAGTGTATATTTTACAATTAACCAATGTATTATTGTTATTATTGTCATTCCTGCAATGTATGAAGTCATACCTTTTGAAAAAGGGCTTTTGTATAGGAAAATGTGACAAAATAAATATTTTTACCTCTCAAGTAATGCTCTGTTGCTTTTCTGTGGTTTCACCAAAAAGTTAGTGCTAATAAAAACAAAGACTCGAAGAAACCACATCTCTAAAAACACAGTAGTGTAATCTTGACAGTAGCTTGCATAATTACACAATACATCTCCATTTTGAGTTCTAATTTTTTTTTTAACCCTTTCACGCATAGTGGTCGCTACAGTGGACAGCTATTCAAACGCTGTTTTCTTGTATTTGTGTCAGTGTTCCTGGTATACTTGCACATAAACCGCTACACTGGACACTGATGTGTCACTCCATACCCTGCCACCCACTGGTCATTTAATGTTACTATCGATGTATGACGTGTTTCATTGTAATTATTGTTAATTAACCCTTTCATGCATTAATTATGACAGCCTCAATCAGGATTTTTTTCTTAAGTATTTTTACTCATCTTTTCATGCCTAAAGATGAATGAAGGGTTAAATATATTTTACAGAGATGCATCTGAGTTTCATGTGCCTTGTTCATCCTCCTGAAAGCTGCACCTAGAACACATTTCTTCCTATAGGTCAAAGTTAATGTGTTATATTTGTTTGTCATGGTGAAATCTAATCATTTATGTGTGTAGATGCAAAACTCCTTAGTTTTAATTAGGTCAGAGCAGTGTTAGACTTCAATGTGTCTTCATGGGTTTTCTGAAGGCAGCCTAAAATAATGTTTATGGCAGTTAAATAGTATCTGTGCATGCTGTCTGTGTCAAACAGCAGCTATAGCATCTATGTGGAAGCACGCTGGTTAAAATCTGTATAACAGGGAAAGAGAACGGACATTTTTTTTTTTGTTTTTTTAAATTGAAATATCATTCTGGAGCATGTACCATCTTAATATTTTTTCTAGTAATTTCACTTATTGATTTGCAACATCAAGTTCAGACATTTACATAAGAGCATATTCCTGGGAATGGAGAGCTGCTCTGGGGTCTACCTTAACGAAATAATAAACTGTATGTGGTGCTGTTTCTCCAAATAGTGAATTTTGGTTTCATGTTCTGACCCTGAAATCTAAATAATGGTTTTGTAAGCTCCCAGCTGTCATCTCGCAAAACGCTCACGCTAGTTTGTCTTTTCCTTCCTGTTTGATGTCACAACTTTACACTGTGTACAACTAAAACAGCCACAATAGAGGTTGGCACCGGTACGTGCTTTGACCTTTTGTGATCACAAGTCCTTATAAGGAGCTTTGATTCCTTCAGATGGACAGTAGAAACAGTAAAATGGCACAAACACCATATTTTGAGTGGAAAAATCTTTATTAATATCAACATTTTCTCCCTGAGGGAGAATGCAAAAAGACATTACAAACACAAATGCATACTGTACTCAGTGCTGCATGCTTGTTTCCTACGAACTTTGTTCTTTTGTAATATCTTCATTTAAAAAATACAAAGAAACAAACATACAAAACAGACACAAAACTATATAAACCAGTGTTGAAAAGACTTGCGCCAGTACCCAACCATTTGCCTGTACCTCAGAATCTGAATAGGTAAGCATACTCCAGTGGTTCAAGTTCATGTGTCAATTCTTCTACACGATATGGCAGTACTTAAACAAAACTTAAACTTTGGTGTTTTCTCACCAAAGGCCACAACATTGGTTCTTCAACTATATTGTGAGAGTTATACACAGTTTTATACATTGCACATGGTTTGCTTTTCCTCATGTCCATGCTCTATGAACTTGAGGTAAGGCAAGTGGTAAAACAGGCTTATGGTCAGCAGACAGTGGCAGTTGTGGTTTTATATCTAAATAGTTCACAATAATGCTATGGAATTGATGATGGCTTTAAAAAAGAAAAAAAAACTGTTATAAACACAAAAGAAGTGCAAGTAAGCAGATTTCTTTACTTCATATTTAAATGCTACACAATGTGCTGCCATTACCATTTCTGTTGCTTGCCACCTCTTGCATTTTGGTGGCATCTGGGGACTCATTGATTTCTATCACCTCAAAGCCGGGATTGTCTTGTCCTTCTCTGCAGTGGTGATGATGACCCCTGATGTTGTGGAAACAATAGGGGCAGTGTGCAGTGGCTACTGGCACAACTTTGGAGAAGTTGGAGAAATCTACTTTGTATTTGTCATCCCTGCTCCTTGAGATGATGGGCAAGAAGCTGTAGCCCCACATAATTTCCCGAGGAATATAGGAGGTCCGCACTTGACAAGAAGCACTTGTGGACTCTGCTGTGCCGTCCAGGAAGACGACCAGCTCAAAGTCTTGATTATGGAGTGTGTCGACTGCTACCTCGAAGAAGGGGCTGCTTTTGTCGATTATGTGATAGAGAGTGAGAGGACAAATAAAGAAGAGGTTGTCCTTCCCAGCATCCACCATAAAATCAATGTTCACCTGATCCATGATTATCGTCTCCCCATCTTGGGTAGTTGTCGTTCTCAGGAGCTTACCATAGATCTGGCTTCCAATCATCAGACTCTTGCGCAGGTTGGCCACTCTGATTGACAGGCAAAGATAGTCGTTTCTGGGGCTAATCACAGCCATTGAACTAAATGTGATGGTTTTAGCCCTCTTTTTAGGTAAAGAGATCTTGGCCATTATAACGCCGCACATGAAGCAATTAATAATTGCTCCGAGGACTGCCTGGATAGTGATGAGAACAACAGCACCTGGGCAGTGAGGTGTGAGTGCTCGCACGCCATACCCAATAGTGGTCTGTGTTTCAAGGGAGTAGAGGTATGCTGTGGTGAGTCCTGCAACACCCCAAACACATGGAGTGTGATCTGGTGAGGGGTTTTGCCACGTCAGATCTCCATTATTGCGCACAATCCAGTACCACAGCAGACCGAAAATGAACCAGGTAAGGGTGTGAGTCGCAGTGAAATTGAAGAAAACGAACCGCCACCGGGCCTCCACCATGGTGGTCCAGAAGTCTGCCAGGAAGGCAAAGTGTTTGCTGTACTTGATGTTTCCATATTCAACGTTGCAACGGCCATCTTTGGTCACTAGCCTGGTCCTGTGATGTCTTCTTTCATCCAGGTACTTCCTGATTCTTTTGCCTATGGAGCCACACATTTTCTTTTTTTGTTTTGTTTTCTTTCACGAGCCAGCAGCCTAAAATACAATAAAATAGGAAACGATATAACGTGGATATGCACAACATGTAAATACGTAATAGCAAATCATTTAACAATTTATAGACCAAAGAGGCTATGATAATGACAAAAAAAAATAACGAGAAAAAGAAACATGCTTTGTTATAATAAAGAAGAACATAAAACTAACTAATAACCGCTTAGTTGCCATAATATTGACAAAAACATATTTTTAGCACGCAATTTTAGTTCTATATTCAATTTAAAACTTCCTGACTTAAAAAATAACGAAATAGCATAATTGTAATTGAAAAAACAATGATACTTGAACTTTAAGAGTCAGATTTTATATTTTATTTCAGGACATTTCCTACTTTTGGATACCCTGTTGAAATATTTTACTCCTCGCCCCATGGTTAGCTGAGTCTCACTGTAAACTCCCTATGCACAGCCTCAAATGTTCCAAGCTTCCCTGTCCCATGATAAATTTAATCATCACTGAAAGCCTGTAATCCTAAATGCAGTGCTGCAGTAGAGTCCTGACATTAATGAGAAACAAAAGTTTCCACTGAAGCATAACATGTAAGTGTTCCAAATAAACCAAATAATTCGGGAACTTTGGTCCTACGCAAGTGTCTAAACACAAGGCTCATCTTTGTTTGCTGAGTTTCAATGTAGCATAACTTAACGTGGCATTAAAATAATTTGAGCAAACCCAGCCAGAAGGGGAACAGCTCACAGGCATAACAATCTTTGACTTTATTCAAGCTTTTAGTTCTCTCATAAGTCTGGTGCTTGATGGATGGTAGCTGGCAGTGTTGGCTGTACAGAGGTTTCCAAATAAGTATGGCCTCTGTTCTTGCCAAGCCATGCAAACAGCCATTTGGATCATGCTGTGCTTGTTAGCAAGTGTGAAATAGGACAAAAAAGTCAGTGCAGCAAGTTTATGTTTTTGTTTGCAGTCCTCAAAGCTCAAATCATGACATTTTGCCAAAAGAAATCTGATAATTACACGCTGTTGCTTGTTGGCAAGCTTTAATCCTTTTAAAAGCAAACCTAGTCATTTTATACCTAATCATTAGGTCAGCATGTTGTCATGCTGTAATAAGATATGTGCTGAAGTAATTTCAAGTTATTTAGGCTTTTTAAATGCATATATGATAAGTAACCCTGAATTATTGGAAAAAAAGCAAAAACAGGTAGATTCACAATCGAAAACGTGACATAGAAGAGACTCTTGATATGGGTCCACGTAGCTTTAAATGTACATTAAAACTGCTTAAAGTTTAACATTTCAAGCATAATAGATTAAAAGTTTAGTATATTCAAAATTTAAATGTAATTTATGTTTGTAAAGCAGTATATTTAAATTTCTGTTATTTTTTCTGTAGTGAAAATGTAATTCATGGATTTTTTGATTGAACAATTGCTGCTGTGATGAAATGTAGCAAAAATACTATTTTTTTTCTTAAAGCTACCCATATAAAATTCACTATTAGTATCTTATGTATGTTTTTTGTCAAATATGTACATTACTGCGGTAGAACCAACCCAAAAACAGGTCACGAGTGAAGTAACCTTGTTAAACTTCCTTGAGGTAAAAATGTACATGTGAAAATTCATATTTTAAAATAAAAGACTTGAAACTCACCCAAGTGAAAAGTTCACGTCGAAAAGTTGATCAATTTCAGTTTCGTCTCTGTCTTTCTTGCTTCCAGCTGATTGGGACAGTTTAGGCGTGTCCCTCTCTTGTGCCTGCTGATCTGTACCTGAGTGGCTTTATATTGTCCTGTCTCAATGTGCTGGAATCACCCAGGTGATGTTTACGCCCACAGACACATCAAGTGTCCCCACCCCTACCCCTACCTCTGACTCAAAACATACACATACCCAAGCATACTAAGTCACACACCCACGAACATGCTTCCCAGGTTAGAAGAAATACAGTTTATTTCATACATGCTAGGCACCTAAAGCCACCCTGACCTCTGTGCATCACACTTCCTGCCTGTTGTGGTCTCGGAGTTCCTCTGAATTCACAGTTTGTTGGCTCTTTTTTAAATCGCAGCTTTCGTGCAGTTGCCCTCACACTTCGATAATGTTGACACCACACGTTTCGTGTTCTGGATGCTGATGACGAAACAGACTGCCTTGGATTATTTACTGTAAACTCTATACACACATAATATTATTGACAGTTTGGGAGGAAATCTTTTCTTTTTTTTGGTCAGTGTTTCACACTATGAAGTCAGTGAGACAATTTTCAGTGTCGGAACTTTTTTAACAGGTATGTTGTCCATTTAACAAGTAGCGTGTGTATTTGGCAATTAAGTCATGCACTTTACCAAAAATGACCACTACAAGAATATGAATAGCACACTGCATGTGTAGTGCTAGCACTGTCAATAAAACATCTGCACTCAAACTGTTCACACTTCAGAGTTATCATTTTCTAAGCAAAAACCACTTTCCCCTCTTTACCGTTGTGGTAAACCGCTCCATTGAGGTGGAATACAGGAACAAGTGCAACACATGCATTGCACTACACCAGTAGGTGTGGTGCAAATGCTGCAAGGTTAGCGGTCAGTCAGGAATCAAATGATTTCATGAGTCAAAAAAACTTCTAAATGCAAATTGATCTTGGTCTACTTTAACAACTTATGAACAGTGGAGACTGTATGTGATTAATAGCAATGAAAGTTTAGACAATTGCTGTACTAATTTGTACTGAAACAACAATAAAAAAAACTATCCCAGTTCCACACTTTTTCCACATGTTGTTTTCACACTTATTAACAGAATTTTTTTTAGGACCCTGCAAGTACTGCAAGTATTTTTTTTTCTACTTTTGCAACTAATTATTGGGGTACATGCTACATCAGTGTACTAGAATACATTAAAATGCTTAAAGATATTATGCTTTACATTTGAGCCAAAAGTTCGTACACAAATGTAGTCTCTGCTGCAGTCTCGAGTGACGAACTCAAACTTTGGCACGTCGGTTGATTTTGTTATTTTTTTCTTCTTTCTTTTGAATTGCACAAAATTATCACAGTGCTCTAGTTACTGGTCAGCTTTGTGGCTATTTGTCTCACAGTAAAAGAAAACAATGACCAGTGCTTGTTTCTGGATCACTTTTGGAAGAAGAGGTTTGAAGCAGTCATTCATTTAGTATTAATGATGATGTGATGAAGAAAAAAAAAAAGAAGTCTTGTATAAAACAGAAACGTGTCTCCACATACTCACTTGCATGATGGCATCATTAACGTGGCAATAGGGAACATTTCAACCACACCACCCAAAGTTGAGGACTGTTTAAAAGTTGGTGATTAAAGACCAATATCAGTGTGAACTCACAAAAAGCTTTTTTTTGTCTTTGATTTCTTTAACGCCAAGGTGTAATAATGGTTTACCAGAGTGGATGGTTATATTTTTGTAATAGGGCATAGACCACGACTGGCTGAAGCCTGTCCCATTTGTCATGGGGCGAGAGCCAGGATACACCCTGGAAAGGTTGTCAGTCTGTTAGCACATAGAGCCAGACAACCATTCACTTTCACACCTACAGTGTGGAGTTAGGATTGGCTATAAATTTACGATAATCAACCCGACGCATATCTTTAGACTGTAGGAGGAAGCCAGAGTATCTGAAGACAACCTATGCAGACAGGCGGAGAACATACAAATTCCACATTGAAAGACCCCAGACTGGATTTGAATCCAGGACCTTTGTACTGCGAGGCAACAGTGGTACCACAGAAACACCACGCTGCTCAGGACGGCAAAACACTTATACTGTATATAAAAATATAAAGAAAAGAGTTTTGCACAGTAGTGTGGACGGAGATCTGAATTTATTTCTTTATTTTTTAATAAAGATTAAATTACAAAGCCTATAAGAAAAAAGTTAAAGTCCATCTAACCATTTCAGCTGATTGCCCACTGGCTGATTTCCCCCTAAAGTTATGTTATGTGTCAGTCCAAGGCCATCAGTGTCAAACAGTGTTGGCCTTCTGCTCCTCTAATGGGTGATGTGTTAAAAAATAGTCTGCAGGGAAAAGCTGTCACTTTGTGTTCTTACATCCCTGCTGGCACAAGGATTTAGAGATTTAGAGATCTCTGGTGCCTTTCGGTGGCACGATATGAAATATATGTAAAACATTTATTATGCAGGTTTGGAGACACCTTCTCCTCTAGCAGTGCTGTACTTTAATAGGCAGGCAAGTGCTATTGTTATAACCACTGCGCAGCAGAAAGTAGCCTTCATAACACAGGAATCTTTCTTTTTATTGGTCTCATATCACCCTTTGAAATACAAAAAGAAATCAAGGCTAATGAACAGTTGCACAGTTTTATTTTACAGTGGAGTGATATTTTAGCATTTTGGCACCTGGTGTCATTTCACATTATACAGTATTTTATTTGTTCTTATTCCTCGCAAGCCTTTGTGCGATTGCTGAGTGGTCAGGTGAGAAAAAAAACAACTTTGAATGAGAGAAGTGATTTAAGCTTAGAAAAGGGGGTTTTGTATTTTATTTCCTCTTCACTGAGTTAATTGTTTTCATCTACTAACGCAAGCTGAAGTCCTTTGAATGGTGGGAGGGAAACAGTAAGGCAAGAACATATGAGAAAATTAAGTGAAGGGCAAAACTCCGTAGGCTATCCGATCCCTGTGAACACATCATATAATACCATATCTTACCTAAGACACGAGCTTCGATTTCGTACACATTTCTTAGCAATAGGATTAGTGAGGCCTACTTAGAACAAGAACCGAATATTGCTTTGAAGAGACAATGTTCAGTTCATCCTTGCTAGTTGTTCCAAAGTACTATGATTCTTTGTCACTTGCCTGAATGATTTCCTTGCTCTATACTACACATTCTAAATGTTCAGAATGGCAAAAGCTCACTCCGCTGCAGTACTCGGTGTCCTGTTCTTCAAGTCTTGAGCTGAAACTCTTCCGGTAATAACCATACTTGCTTTGAATTCAACTGAAAACTCTAAATATAAACTATAAACACTCCTAAAGACAAAAAAAACATTTGTCTTTATTTTCATCATAATGAAAAATGCTGTTTGTGGTGTTTCAGTCTGTCAGCGGGGCATATCAAGAAATCATGATAGATCCCAAGAAATGTATAAGATTTCCCTTTAGCATTAGAATAAACTAACAAACAAGTGTTGCCTAAGATAATGGAAGATTATGGAAGGAAGCAAGCCAACTTCAACCATTTATGTCATTGCTTACATGTAGTGCAGACAGAAACAGATACTGAAATACAATCTATTTAGTCTCTTCAATCTGACACTAAATATGAAAAGCTCTTATGACAACAAATATTTCCCCAAAACTTAGATTCCAATATTCCAGTTCAGAGGCCATAATAGTCTGGCTTTAAGGATCCTTCTGCTTGCAAATGCTAAACTTCTTACAGAAGAATTATTGTATTATATTGTATTGTATTGTATTATATACAATAAGGGAATTATTGCCTGCTATACCCATTATCACCACATAGTGTCACTGCGTCAGGGCAGTGCAGTGGTGGATCATTCACTTTCTCTTCACCTAGTTAAAAGTGTAAAACAGCAAAAAAGGATTTATGATTTGAACAGTCATGGACACAAAAGACTCTACATTTAAAAATCTTCTTACAGTGTTGATACAAACATGCATTGTGATACAATTACAGCAGTTTGCTTCTACTGAGAAATAAACAGCACAACTCAAATTCCAAAAAAAGTAAAATTGAAAATTGAAAATAGCGATTTACAAATCCCATAAACCCATATTTTATTTTATTTTGCCAGAACACAGAAGACACATAAAAGGTTAAAAGTGAGAGATGTTATTATTTTATGGAAAATATGAGCTTAGTTTGAGTTTGATGGCAACAACACATCTCAAAAAATGGAATGGGGGGAAACAAAAAGGCTGTAAAAGTGGTACTAAAAAGAAACATGTGGAGCAACATTTGACAAATAATTAGGTTTATTGGGTATAAAAAGATCTTAGAGAGCCAGAGTTTGTCAAAAGGAAAGATGGGCAAAGAATTAGCTCACATGGAATTGGCAGCTTGAACATCAGGAAAGGCTCCAACAGTGCAGAAAGGCACATATATGTTATAGCATAGCATATGCCCATCAAGATGGCCTTGAAATGAGACCAAAACTACGATTCAATTCAACATGACCCAATTTTTCTCTTAAAATTGTTCATTTTCTCAGTTCAAGCATTTGATATGTTGTCTATGTTCTGTTAAGAATAAAATATGTAAGGTTTGCAGATCATTACATTTTCTTTTTATTTACATTTTCCACTGCACCCCAACTTTTTTTGGAATTGTGGTTGTAATTCTTAAAAGTCACCGACTGCTATTATGTTGCCGATAAAAATAATACGATCAATGCGCCAGTAGGAAGAAGTCCAAGCTTTGTTCCCACATAAAACAAGGGCAGTTTGTTGATTTATGCTTCACATTTATATTATTTACAGTTTAAATGCTGAATGATTTAATACCAAAAGTTAGCTTGCCTTTAAAACATTTTATATAACTAAAAAACAATTCATTGATAGAGAATTGTTACTGCACATAAATATTTGTCTGTAAAATTATGTGAGCTAGAGAACTACAGAATGTTTAGAAAGCAGGACAAATTGGTTAATAATTTGCACATTATTGATACCAAGGATATCTTTCTTCTCTGGATTGTCATAATATGAAATTCCGATCTACAGCTTTGCCCTTTGTGTAGTGCAAAATAAAAAAAATTTTTTAAAAACACTTGTTTGAAGTATTATAGATATACAACATAGATGAAAGTATAAGGCCATGTTAGTCTTTGAATTCAGGTGTTCCCAGTCCCATTGCCACTTGTATAGAAAAACCAAGCACCCAGCCATTCAGTCTGTCTTTACAGACATTTGTGACATTGTGTGGATTGTTCTAAAGAGCTCGTGGAATTCAAGCCTGGTACTATAATAGAATACCACTGCTGCAATGCAACCTCTCCAAGAATTTCCATCATCAACTGTAAGCAGTATTATTGCAGAATGGAAGTGTTTACGAACCGCAGAAGTTCAGTCATGTGGGGTTGCAGAGTGCTTAGACACATTGCTGAAAGTTGCTGAAACAGCTGAAACCTCCTCTGGCATTAACATCAGCATGAAACTATGTACTATGGGAACTTCATATCATGGGTTTCCATGGCCGAGCAGCTCCTGGAGGTGTAATTTTCATGTGGCCCAGTGCATTTGGCAAAACAGTGTATGAGACTATAGCAGTAAAAATCATAACAGCTTCAAACTTCAGAATTCCTACTAAACTATTCAGTGCTCTGTATTATGCCCTTCTAGTGCTATATTTTTTCACGGCTGGCCTCTGATTTTTCATTCCCACTGCGCTCTGGGTTGATGGTAACAATGCACTTCATCGTTGTGCCATAAGCTCTGACAAGAGGATCAATCAGAGCTAATGAAGCCTGGGAGGAGGTGGGAGAAGTGTAAGAGGAATGGCGCCGAAGGGGGACTTGGTGGGAAAGTGAGGATGGAGGCGTGTGTGGGGATACCAAGGAGGCAGTGAGGGGGGATTAAGAAAAATGGCACTTCCTTTTCACCTCACTATATGCAAGGAGGAGTTCTTTTCCATTTCCTCCCTTCCTGTAGAATTATCATTACTTCGCCAGATATCTGTGGAATGACACACACCGTCATCTGTGGACCACAACCTGCTGACCTATGATACTATCATTACATTGCAGAGGAATGGGCATTGCCATCATTTCTAAAGCGTACATTTCCCTTTTGCAATCTCTACTATTTGTAAAGATTTAAACCGCAGCTTATCCAGTGGTTGCTATCCTCATATATTTTTCATTCTGTAGGAAGAAAATCAAGAATAGCAACTGCCTGCATTGAAAAGAGGAGATACCACTCGTTTTTTTTTCATATGCAAATTTCTGCACTGATGAATATTAAATCAGACTCGAAGCATACATGACACTTAACAATATTTGTATTATGCTTCTTTATCCTGCAGTTCACCTTAGCAGGATAATACCATTTCATGCTTCTAATGGATTATCTATTACAGGAACAACAAAGAGCCTATTATGCTGCACACCCCTTAAGCATCATGCAAATGGGTGTACAATATACACAGGTTTCCTCCGAGCACTTGTAATAGCAAAATTTGCCAGGAAGCTTTATTAACGTATGATGTGTGGTTAATGTGATATGTGTAAAGTCAACTGCAGGGATTTCTCCACAGCATGAAGTGGAGAAGTAATAAGGTGGAAGGGGGTTCATGCTTTGATCAGTAGCAGTGTAACCTCAGGAGGGGAAATAATTAAACATGCCCCAGATCTGAACAACTCGAAGCCACGCGGGGCTCATCCACACCCGGGATTGGCGCAGCTGTTGCTGTAGGACCTGAATTATTACAATTAAATTCAACAACATTTCATTATCACCGCCGAGCTTAGCACCGCTAACCCTGAGCACGGTCCAGGACTCGTAGCCCTCGGCCAAATCCCAAGTTCCTCATTATTGCAGCTTTGCTCCTTGATGTCCCATAATCCGCTGTCATCGCTTCCCCAGTCGGTGAATGCTGGAAAAAAAAAGAAGAGTCTATCCTGGTGACAGGCAGCGGTGGGTGGGGGGGTGACGTGCAGAAACAAAAAGGGGGAGGGGGGGGGGGCAA
>VUQG01028815.1:27185-37791 GCA_015106755.1 Etia nguti | reverse complement strand
AGAGTAACGGGGGGGGGGGGGGGGGGGGGGGGGGGGGGAAGAGAGAAAAAAAAAGGGGGGGGGGGGGGGGGGGGGCATACAGAGTCATAAATATCCTCCCAAACTCGGTGTAGGATGTACGAGAAGAGCCTTTCTGGTAATAGCTGCTTCTGTTGCTCCTCCCCTACTTATCATCATCTCCTTATCTTTCTTTCTCTCCACTCTCATTCTCATCTTTCCTCCTCTGTTAAGTGGAGTGTACATTCAATTTTCTGTATGTCATGCTAATAACATCTCAATGTCAAGCATCCACCTCTCTGCCCGCAGCCTAATGAGTATCATATTTTGTGCACATATTACCCCGGTGAACAAAATTTGAAATATGATTAATGAATATCTACACGGATGTATTTGAATAAACTGCACACTGATCATTGCCCTATGAGCTCAGTGACCATCAGCATGGCTGATGTGACTGCATGAGACTATAGTTTCAGTTTGGTTTATACAAAAGGGTATCCTTTATTCTATGTTAGGCACTAACATAGTGACATAGTGACTCGAAAACTGAAATTCTAGGTTAAAAGGGTCCTTTTCACCTCCTTCACCTTTGTCTCGTATGTCTTTGTTCCTTTTTCCCTTTTCAGCTCTTTTTTTGTCTTGCTCTGGCTATTTTTCATTTGAGGTCTCTTTTCACTGTTTCTACTTTTTTATATCTCTCTCAACCCCTCAGGGTGTTTCTTCAACTGCAGTTCTAGAGCAATTGATTATACCACACTACTGTACATGACTGCTCTTTCCCTGTCTGCAGCCACACACACACACACACACCCACCCTCATCTGACTTTGCCTCCCTCTCACTGTACTTGACTTTTCTGAGCCTATTTCTCTCTGCCTATGCAGCAGATAAAAAAGGAACCATGTGGTAGATGTATACGCGCACACACACTGAAACTGATGCTCTGTGCAAACAGGCAAAAACACATACACTCCAATAAAGGACAAATCCCGAGAGACGGGGAGTACAATCTTGGTCGAAGTGAGAAGACAGCAACATTCAAGAGAAAAAAAACACATGCATATTAACATCCTTCCCATCTCCTCTCGCATCCACTCTACCTCTAGCTCTCTCTCTCCCGCTCCCTCTTTCCCTCACACACAAGCACAGACAGACCCCCCTCTCACACAGGAGTAGATAGAGAGTGGTGAAGAGCAGAAGGAGCTGGGTGGCAGGAGGGAGGCAGGAGGGCTGTTGTTTATTGAACAAAGCCAGGAAAGGAGCGTGCAGTCCTGGGGAGAAGAGCCGCTGTGAAATGCCTCGAAGGGACCCCGCCAGCTACTCCTGCAGAGACCTGAAGGTAAGCCTTGTTCACCGCCGATGGAGGAGAAAAAAAAGCAGAGGAAGAGACAGTGAGAGGAAGGCAAAAGAGGAGAGGGGAGGTTTTTAAAGCCATTGATGCATGATACGACCGTGGCACCACATCCAAGCTGTCTCCTCTCAGTTTGACTGCGAATGGCATAGCATGACAGCATTATTTGTTTGAGAATTGACAAATAAAAAAAAGTGTGCATTACTACAAGGAGAAATCCAAAACTGTGAGAATCCAATATCCAATATTTAGAAACAGCAAATGCAATGGCCGATAGAAAGAGAAGATGTAAGCTAATTCAAGAGAAAGAGACCAGGAAAAGAAAAATGTTTATGGTACTTCAGCAATAACCTTTATCACCACATCTTGCCCCCCCCTCCTCCACCCCCACCCCCAATCTTATGTCACTGCAGTGATATATAGATCATCACTATGCATCCCCTCACTGCAGGGGGCAGGGTAATCAAAAAGGCATTGAATATCTCTGACGCAAGCAGAGAAAAGCCTGTCAACATTTCTGCTGTTTGTGCCTATTTGGGCTCCGTGCTGTAGTTCTCTCAGTACAATGCAGGAGTTTTACAAGCGCAGCAGCAAACCTAAAGTGAGCGTGCATCTGTGTGTTACTGTAAGCGTGACTGTGTGAGTGTGTGTGCAGAGGAGGGGGGGGGTCTTTTACGTCCGACACGCAGAGCAGCATGTTTGAGCTTTACATGTTTCTTTTTTTACATTCTATAAAAGTTGGAGACGAAGCAAAGGACACAGGGTCGTGATAGCTGCTGGCATGAATATTGCAGACTGCATCAAAAGTGTTAAGAGAAAATAATTTCTATTGATTCCCTTGAAACACTCTTTTCTGGCCTGGAGATTATACAGCTGCTCACTTTATTGTCTTATGCATCCCACTTTTTTTTTCAACATCCCTTACTGTACGGCAAACTCTGTGGGACACGCATCTCGAGAGTTGCTGCTGTAAAACTTTGATGACATTGCAGCGGGCTTAATGGCCACATTAATTGATCTCTAAAGCTCCTGTCTGTCCTGGTATTGTCTCATCAAGGCGTATCGGGAAGACAGTGTCAAGGCAATGTGCAGACTCGATCATGATTTTTTAATGTGGAGGAATACTAAAGCCGAAGCTGTCTATGCTCTGATCATTAACCACATTTTTACACATCACTCAAACTCAAACCCAGAAAAAGGGAAAGCCCGGGGTGATATCCTAATGCCGGATTTGCAACAAAAACCTGCTTATTTGCCACACTCGAAGTTACTTTTAATCACTGCAATTCACCGTGACCCTTCTCGCATCTGCTTGAACGGTGATTTGCTATTTCAAGGCTGCAAAGGGAAAGTGTGAACTGCTGTGATGTAATGCTTTTTGATAGATAGGCCTTTGACATTATAGGGCTATCATTGCAACTGTAATTCATGGCTGTGCACCTCATTCCCCCCTCCTACTAAGCCCATGTTCAGATCTTCCTAACAAGTGGACAAAACAGGGCAAAGGGCAGGAGTAATGCTCAGCAGGATCTAAAGAGACTCTCAAAAGACAAGACAGTGTGAATAATTAATTGGATGTGTTTATTTTGTTAAGACTGTGTGTCTCAAGGGGATGGGGAGAAAACCACATCCACGATTCTCTAATACCACAGTGGCACATTTGTGTCAAGAGATTAGCCAGCCGTGAAGATTTTGTCTGTCTTTCTTTTGCTTTTTGCGTCTTTTCTTTTCTTTTTTTTTTCTAGTATCACGCGCCCTGGAAAATGTGCATCAATCTCCGAGTGCAGCTCGGAATTACAGTATCTTATTTTTTGATAGATCTACATAAAGACGCCTTATTTATGCAGTCCTACTGAACTAGTTGCCATCTATAAATTATCCTTTGATTTTAGCTTGTGCTCTTGATAAACTACTGTCTATTCACAGCCCCGCCACTCTGTGAGCTGTCCATGCAAGCAATCTGATTTTTGTGTTACTTGTAAGAGACAGATGCGCTGAATACAATTTCTTAAATAATCTAGTCTTTCCCTGAGGAAGATCCATCACTCTGTTTATGCCCTCATAAATCTGCAGCCAATGGAAATTGGTGCTTGTCCACTGTATGTTAAAGTGGCACCTACAATGCTTATGTAGCAGATTTATGACCTGGCACACTCTCTGCTTCAGCCACGACTTCACAGAGCGTGCGTTTTCTCTATAGTCTCGTCACACATAAAGTTGATAGAGTGCATGAGACTGCTGCTGCTGCTGCTCCAGCCTACACACAACACAAATAAACCTTCACCCTGTGTTTGGTAATGAGACGACTGGTTCAGGGATCACCGCTTTGTGTCATGGTTGTCTCTTTGTCCAGCACACCTATACTAACAAAAAAAACATTAAAGTATGTCTACACTTTTACATATACCTAGGGTTACCCATCATGAATGGGAAAAACTTGCTTTCGGGATCTTGTAGCTTGATGTAGTGTTGTTGGTTGTTTCAGGACACTTGCTCTAAACATCCCTCGGTGAGCTTACCAAAAACATATGCTGTCCAGGTGGTGTGAAAGGACTGCTGCAAAGCTACCTCTTTAACAACAGGACTGTAAAATGTAATCTCTCACTGGCTACATTTTAAAAAATGTGAAAAATTGTCACATTTCCAGGTTAAGTGGACATGCTCATAAGGGGTCGTGCTCCTTTCTGTTAGCAGCAGGTTATGGTTTGCACTATCTCTTATTTCTAACTTAGCCTTTCTGGCTTAGTGAATTATGTTAATAAGGGAGAATGCTTGCACTATGCACATGGCTGCCTTTGTCAGGCATTGCAGTCTTTGGGAGATGTGCATTGATGTCTCATATCCAGTGGATAACATTTCAGGTCAGGCCAGTTGGCTAAATCACACAAGGACAATTGCATTGTGGGACATTTACATGGTGCATGTACTTGTAGATATCCGTCTTCAGACATGTTGGCAGATTTGGATGTTGTTTAGTTTGAAATGCACCAGTCTGCTATTTTGTTTGGCCAGTATAACAAATGTCCATGAATATCATTTGCAGACACAATGACAGCTTGACTAAATTTGCAGTGCACACTGATCCATATTGTGTAACCACGTTTTTTTCCTTTCTCTTTTTGCAAGAACAATGCATATTAATCAGCATCGTGATAAATACAGCTTTTTATACAACAGAGAGCATACTACTCGTGCACATACTTAATTTTGAGCACTCGGAAAAAAAAATTACAATAATAACATCAAAAAGGATGAAAATGCAAAAAAAACCTGGACTCTGCTCTATCGGATCAGGGTGGTTTTTATCAGGTTTTATGTATGGGATGTGAGCATCCATCACCGAGAGGAAGATGATGGATCTGCAAAGTCCCTGTACATTTACCATTCATTAGCAGAGATGCAAGAGCAACGTGCTGCACGGTTAAGGCCTGTGGAGTGACACCATGTTCTTTTTAATTTGACATCTTTTGAAAGAATGTTTTCAAGATTGCTCGGCTTTTTGCTTCAACACCAACTTGCTTCACATTTATGCAGATTGGACTCACTCACAGCATGTCATCTGCTGCCAGAAACAGAGGTTTGAGCTTTCCGCTGAAGGACACGTCAGCAAAAAATGCACTGAGCAGAGACCGCGTTACTCTGCTGCTATACCCAACACACCCGAATAAGGTTTGGGTTTGTTTTGTTTTTTTGTTTTTTAACATGCAACTGACAGACCCAAATCTCATTTCATTCTGACTTAGTATGTGCTGACTATGGAGAAGGAGCATCCTCAAAGGGACAAGCACGGGGACACAGTGAAGCATGTTATGAATTCTGATTCAGATCATGACCTTTGGCTCTTCCACCATTCTCCATGCGCTGCCCGGCTCTGCAGCCCCACCCCTACCATGCTTGTGGCCTCACTTCACCTCCTGTTCTGTCCTCTACAGTTAGATGAGGCAGAGGATTAATAAGCAATAGGACTGAGTTTGGATGCGGAGAATTTGTATCAGAGGGTCCAATTTATAGACTGCACAGAAGAAGTAATGGGGTGTTAGGGAGCATATCCACCTCTCTGCCTCACACATCTCACTTCTGTTTCCATCACGTCTCTCACACTTCAGGCCAGCATGGTTGAAGAGGGTGCGATTTGGCTCCAGTAGGTGTTGGGTTTTAATCCCATCGACTCCCACTTCAGCAGCAATGTGAAATGGCCATCACTTTTTCTTTTTTAAAGGTGCTCATCTTAGTGGAAGACTGACATTTTTGACTTTGGTGAATTTTTTGTAAAAACTGCACTGTAGTGAAAAGACTCAATGAGGGAAGGTGTAGTGCAAACGATGTGTGTGTGAGAGAGTGAGAGATGGATGAATCATTAGGAAAATTATTTCTCCAGTGTGAATGGAATGTCTTGGTGCAGCAGTGTCACTCCAGAGAAGGTCATTCGCAGGAAGGGCACAACTGGATACACTCAGCTCACTATCGGGCATAATGGGAAAATGGTACATGGTAAGCTGGTAAGTTCGTGTGTGTGCGTGTGTGTTTGCAGAGCCTGGAGACAAACTAGCTGGGGACATTTTTAGTCATTTGACCTGCCCGACCTCAAAGTGTCATAAGTGAGCAGAGATAGGGATGAAGCCATGTTATTTTATGGGCCAGTCTTAGCCTTGGATAATCATGACAGGTCCAGTAACCATGACTGAAGGGGAGGAGTGGAGAAGCATGGAAAGTCAAGCTCCTGTAGAAGGACTCTACCAATGCAGATATCTTTAACATGGAGGGATTGGTAAATCTAAATCTAGTTGATGTTTTAATGTCTTAAGATAATCCTAAAAAAATCTTCACAAAATTAGCAACAACTGCCTTTCTTCTCTTTTTATGCTATTTTTCTCTTATTCTTTATCCTCCCAGTGTTTTTATTTTTATTTTCTCAGTATCAGCACCACTTGTCTTTCTTTTTTTTTGATGAAACAACAGAAAACACTCATCCATGAGCTCAAAATCTATGGATGAGAGCCCACTAATAGTCCTTTTTTTACCGTTGAACTAAGGGATACTGCTGTGTTTGCTGCATATCTTGCTGCCATTTGTAACCCTGTCATGCTCAGCAGAAAGGTCAATGAGGAATGGTGAAAACAAGCACCACTGTCAGGTAAAAGTCTAGTCTGAAGTCACTAAAAATGCACGCTGTTTTATTTATATTAAAAATACTGCAGATTTATATTTTATTTTGGATCCTGAAAGTTATTCCCGAGTGCAGCGAGCAGCAGCAGCAGAATTTGCAAAATAAGCACAACTGTGAACCTTTCCGACAGGAAATAAGGAAAGCACAACTGATAATCTCCACATAAGGTGAGGGGGGGATTACTGAACCAAACAGTTTACAATTATGTTGATCAAGTAAGAATTAGAATTCAGGACTGGATCTGATTCAAGGGCTTTATTTGCATGTTGGTGATTAGTATTGATATGAACCTCTCTTAACTCAATTACAAGCTCGCTCTTACTTCACAAAGCTGACAATACAAGTTTCTGAAGTTCAAGAAAATGTAGAAAATTAAATCACAAGCAAGTGCTATTCAGTACCAGTCAGCCCCTGAGGGAAAATTATAGTGCTTGCTACAGGTTAGAAGCAGAACAAAGCACATTTTGCTGCGCTCTGTACGGATAATTGTTTATAGCATGCGGTGTCAGCAAATAAGGGAAATATATGTAGTGTAGATATCCCTTAGGAGGCAAGTTGCCTGGTTTACTAGTACCTCTTGGCTTTAAACACAATAGATGAGTGCTCTTGTTATCAGGACACAAACACAATTCAGCCAAAGCATCCTGTCACTCTTCGGGTAACAAGATAAATGCTTGTTACCCTCTTAAAGCGCTGAGATAAAACACCCCAGCTGGTATCCATTTCGAACACTTCTCATTCGGGCTTGTTGAATCTGCAACTGCGAGCAGACACTGCAATTACAGCCTTTCTGAAAGCACACACGGGTCTCGAGTTCACAAATCTCCAGGGAATCATGTTTAATTCATGGGAGAACCTAAAAAAATGAGTCAGAAAGTGAGACATCGCAACCCCTGCAATGTATTCAGCAAGTTTTGCTGAAAGCTTTGTGCGCACCTCTGCTGTCTGTCTGTCTGTCTGTCTGTCTGTGTTTTCTCTGCTCAGATGCCTGTCACGTCACTCTGCCCTTTGCTTTGGACGATCATTGTCAACACTACATTCCTGTGTGGATCTGGTTTGTGACGTGGTCCTCTCACTTCCCCTGTGCTCGCTTTTGTATTCCCTCCCCTCGTTTGTCAGTGATCAAATAGAGTAACATCAAAGACAGATGGCAAAGAAATGTCAGGTGTTGTTAAGGTCAAGAACGAGCCACAAAGGTAATTTACTGTTCCTTTGCTTGGTTACTTACAAGGCCCCGTGTATCCCTTGTTCTTTGAGCAAATTAAAAGTATCTGATTTTCAAACAACACCCAGGGGCTCTATAAATTAATTGCCTCTTTTGGGGCTCCAAAGGTGTAGTAAGATTGCTTCCAAAATTAGGGCTTTATCTGGAACCCCTTACGCACACACCACTTCCCTCTAAAATTATAGTAGTGGCAGTAATTAAATCCCACATCATTCAGGAGACATTCAAAGTGTTTCCTTTCTACTTTCCCTGTCACTTTGGACCTCACATAACAGATGTTTAAAAATACCTGTTTTGTCATACAGCTCAACAGCAGAGGAAAAACTCTTTAAAACCGCATCACACTGCACTGGAGACTGTCACAACACATCACCTACTGGCTTCAGTTGTGCTAAAAACAACCACAAAGATAATATGTATGCTCATTTTATATTGGAGTGAATGTAAAGGGAAGGAAACAGCTGAAGGTGTTTATTTCTCTGCCACTAACTGATTAAGAGAATAATCATTAAATTTAATGGGCAGGATGATGAATAGAGTGAAAGTAGTGTGGGGTTTTTTGTTGTTGTTGTTTCGTTTTTTATCGAGAGAGCCGTGTGTGCGAGAGGGTACATGCAGTCACAAGAACTGGCAACGATGGCGATGAGGAGCCTGCTCTTTGGGAAAAAACATCATTAAAATAAAATGTGCAGCTGAGCCTCATCATTGAAGGCAAACTGGTCAGCATTGAGCACTGGGTCACCTCCCATGTGATGAGGTCAGCTAATCCCTTACTTAGGTCTTGTTTGCCAGGGTGGTTATAGTCAAATATTTAATATTTACTTAATGAGTCTGAACTGGAAATAAACTTGAGTGAGCACCACGGGGTTGTTCAGGTGCTGACTTTTGCCCTCATGTCCTCCATTTGTGTGCATTATTTTGTGCATAAAATAATGCACAAATGATTTGCTTTGTCAAACCCAGTTTACAGGAAACTGAATTCATGGAAATGCTGTTTTCGGTACCTCACAGCTGATATCCTCAGTGTTGTTAGGTTTATGTAACAAATGCTCACATCCTGTCTCGTGATTCAGTCTTGACCTCAAATGTTCCCTGTGCTGTGTATACCAAAAACATAACCATGAAAAAATATTCATGCTTGACTTGCTACATGCAGATAGTGCATTGCCAGTACAGTTATTGGTAAAACATGTAAACTACACTGTCAGCAAACATTTTGGCACGTTCAGTGTTCTAGTTTGTGTTCATTAACTAGCAGCGTGTGGCCGTGATGCTAGCTCTTTTTGGCTGTGATCAGGTACAGCAGTTTTCTGAGCCAAATACTAATAAATACATATGGCTATGTTCTCACTGATTAAGGCTCAACTCAATGTCATGTTCAAGCAACCAGCTTGAGGTGACTGGAGTTTTGTGACATCAGAAGATAGGTACACTGCGGTCATAAAGGGATGACCATTATCAAACATTATCAAACAAAATATGTATGTGGGGAAAATCCTAGCAGGTCAGCAGTCGTCCCACGTTCAGATTCACATAAATCACCTTTCTTCCTCATTTCTGACACAGTTTGAACTTCAGCTGAATGTCTTGGGCATGTCTGCACTCCTAAAAACACTGAGCTGCTGCCTTGTGATTTGTTGGTTAGATATTTGCGTTAACAAGCAGTTGAACAGGGGTAAAAATAAAGACATTTTGTGCTTTTATATTTTGAATGTCTTTTGTTTTCTTCAAAAATAATCGTACTTTTGCTTCTACACAACAAAGTCAAGCTGCCATAACAGTAATTTCCCCCCACAAGTACATCCCTGGAAATGTTTCCATGAAAAAAATCTTTATATAGACTTCTTAAAAAATATATTGCAACAATTACAACTGCAATGGCTTGACCTTTTTTAACCTTATAGCTTTCTGTGACATCTTATTATACCATCTGGCAAACCGTGACATAATGACAGATTCATGCAATTTCAAAGCCATTCATCCACTTTCTGCTTATCTGGGTCCTGATCTTGGGGAAGCAGTCTGAGCAGAGACGCACCTTCTTTCTATGCAGCCACTGGCTCCCTGGCCAGATGAGACATGATCTCCTAAGTGTATCCTCTTAAGACGAAGTGTTTTGGGTGCTCAAAACACCTCGCCTTAAGAAGTGTCCAGGAGCCACGCTGTTGCCCAAACTGGCTCCTTCCAATGTGCCATCTCTATTCTGAGTACTTCCTGAATTACTGAGATCCAAGAGTGAACCTAGAAACCTTTTGAAGTTTGTTTTATTGAATATATTTTGTAAAAGAGGGCACTTTTATGGGTAATGTTATTCTTTCATTCACTACCTATATGTTGTAGTTGTGGTTTAATTCAGTTTTAATTAGATTTTATTTATATATCGTCAAATCACAAAAACAGTCATCTCAAGGTACTTTATATTGCAAGGTAAAGACCCTACAATAATACAGAGAAAACCCCAACGAAGCACTTGGCAACAGCGGGAAGGTAAAACTACCTCTTAACAGGAAGAAAAAAGGTTCAGGAAGTGGCAGCCATCTGCCATGACCAGTTGGTTGTGAGGGGAGGGAGACAGGACAAAAGTCATGCTGTGAAGGAGAGCCAGAGATTAATAAGAACTAATGATTAAATTCAGAATGGTGTGAAAACACAGTAAGTGAAAAAAAGAGTGAAGAAGAAACAGCAAATCAACATCCTCACCTCTCATCCTCACCAGTCCACCTCTTAATTTAAAGCTGGACCCTCACCCCTCTTTTGAGCCAGGTCCTGGGATACTTTACTGGTGCAACAACTCCTTCCCAGTCTGGAACCTACCTCTTTTTTTTTTTTTAGCTTAAAACCATTGCCTCAGATCTGGAGGTGCT
>VUQG01028815.1:0-21135 GCA_015106755.1 Etia nguti | reverse complement strand
TTTATTTTAAATTTTTCTCTTTTTTTTTTTTTTTTTTTTTTTTTTTTTTTTAAATTGTTGTGGTGATATCCCTTTTCAAAGTTGCACTTTTGAAAAAGGTCTCTTCTCAATTACATCACAACTGCTCGCAGATGGAGTCCAGTGCAATCCAATTATCCATTTTGGAGGGAGGCTTCTTTAATGAGAATGACTTCTACTTTGTGGTTCATTGTCTATCGTACTCTGGATGAGAAGGGGAAATATTATTGCACTGTTCTGCATGTAGGTCATTGGTCTGTGAATTTAGACTAAATCCTGTACAATTAAGTATGGTAGCAAATGCAGAGCACTCCGTGATTCAAAAGTTGATCTTTTGTGCTTGCTTCTGCACCCTCTTTTTCCATATGCACGAATTAATCACAACATTGGAATGAATCCTGTGGCCAAGAATTATGGAAATGTGGGGCAACATTTGTCAAAACATGGGAGTAAATTGTATTACATGTGCATGCACTCCCTTTTATACACTCAATTTAGTAAACTGTGCCTTTCTTGTAATTTCCTCATTGGCTGAACTTGGGCTGTGACTTTGAGTCAGACTCTAGATTTAAGATGTACAGTCATGGTAAAAAGAAAGTACACCCTCTTTAAATTCTAAAGTTTTACATATTGGGACATGATAAGAAATAATAACAGTGCCTTAGATGAACTGCAAAGCAGGACATATATATTACACTGTGTAAATATTTATTCAAACAAACAAATGAAAAAAATTCTGAAACAGTGTTTGAAAAAAGGTACACCCTTGATGTTTCCATATAAACTCAGAGAATAAGTAGCAGCTAGATGCTTCTAATTAAATGCACTTGATAAAGTGATCATCAGCAAGTGTGGTCACTTCTAAAAGGTAGAGTTTTAGGTATTTGGCAGGTCTGAAACACTCAGGTTAAAACAATGTTAGGAGGAAATATTCAATTCAGTTAGATTTTCCTTATATGGCACCAAATTACAACAACAGTGGCCTCAAGGCGATTAAGATTGTAAGGCAATGGCCACTGCAACAATACAGCAATGATCCTAAATCTCATCAATTTGGGAAGGGTTATAAAGTCCATTATCTCCTGTGAGAAAGATCATTCACAAGTGGAAAGCATTCAAGACAGCTGCCAATCTTCTCAAGAGTGGATATCCCAAGAAATTCATTCCAAGGTCAAATTGTGCAATGCTCAAAGAAACGGTGAAAAAAAGAAGAGCAAGCTGTTTGGCTATAATGCATAGCCCCATTTTTGTAAAAACCAAACACAACATATCCACAAATACACCTTATACCAGCTGTCATGCATGGTGGTGGAGGGCTAATGATATGGGCTTGTTTTGCATTTATAGTCCCTGAGCACCTTGCAGTCATTGAGTAGACCATGAACTGTACTGCATACCGAAGTATTTTAGAGATAATGTGAGTCAGTCTGTCCTACAGTGAAAGCTTGCCCCAAACTGAGTGATGCAACAGGACAATGAACCCAAGTAGACAGAATCAAACAGAATGGCTGAAAGAGAAAAGTGAAATCCTGTGGCAGGAACTTAAGAGAGCTGTGCACAAATGTAGGCCCACAAACCTCCATGAACTGATACACCTTTATAAAGAAGAGTGGGTCAAAACTCCTCCACAACAATGTAATAGATAAAGTCATACAGCATCTTCATTCATAAAACCACTCACTGCGGTACTTTAAAACAAAATAAAACAGGGTTTGTTGTCAGCAATACACAGCAGATTCAGTTTTGATGGTTTATATTAGGAAACTAACACTGTACGTGACCATGCTTCATTGTGTTTAGTACTTGCTGTGATGGAGGCCCAGTCATATGCACTATGTTGCTGACAACAAACTTTGCTGTCATTATTGGAAGTGTTTCTAAACTGAACTGAACATAGTGGGTTTGTCCCCTGTGTCCTTCACAGTAAACTATTTATATATAAAATAAACCCTGTTTTATGCCAGTTCTCAGAATACAGAAAGAATATTGCATCATCATCATTGTTGCTTGTGAAAACAACGGTGTCTGCACTGCTGTTTTTTGTTTTATACTTTCCAAGAAAATTAATAAAACCGATATCTGCAGCAAGACCCAAAAATATGATTTAGAAATGGTGAAAAGAGAGAAAAATGAAAAGAAAAAAGTAAAAATATGTAGACTTGGATCAGCTGCCGGAATTAATATAAAGCAAACAATCTTTTCAAACACTGAGATGGGGCCATTAAAGTTTAATACAAACAGTGAATAAGCTTAGAAGGACATTTCAGGAATCTTTATTTATTTATTTATTTATTTATTTATTTATTTAGTTAGTTATTTAGTTATTTATTTATTTAGTTAGTTAGTTAGTTTTCATTGTTTGTGTTTATTTCTTTGTTTGTTTGGTCATCATTTGTGCTTCTTTGATAGAGGCTGATTCATAATTTACAATACAAAGCCTGCAGCCTATGTATCAGTTTAGTTCAACAGAGCATTTTTTCAACCAGATTTTCAGTCTGTCCTTGAAGGCAAAGAAGGGTGGTCGATCTTCGCGAGGTTTTTACCTCAGTCCACAAAACAAAGCAGAAAAAAGTCACGAGATAAGCCCTCAGCATCTTAGTTTCAGGTACTTATGAGTGATTTTGAGTTGCCAGATTACGTGCGAATTCTGAGCTTTGTCATCAGAGGACACGTGTGTACTGACAGGAACCCTTGAGGGCAAAAACAAAAGAGACAAGACACATGGTCAAGTTACAACCTTCAACTTGACCTTGGCAATTTAACTTTTTTTTCTTTGTTTGTTTTATTGATGATACTGTTTATATGGTTTATCTGTTAGCAAGATTACTGAAACTATTTGCATGATGGACACATTGGTAGTCAACAAACTCACCTAGAAGAGACTAACATCAGTGCACATTATGTGTCAGTGATGTTCTAGGCTCTGTCACTTACTGTAAGGATATGTCAAGTTCAAGAAAACCTTTCCACCTGGATTTCAAGTCATGGTGTGCTCACAGGTCATGGTCTTTTTCCATGATAGCGATTTTCCATGATAGCCTTTTTCCATTTTCTGTTCTATTCTCCAGCAGGCATGATACCATGATCCTTAAAGTTACACCTCCAAATGGAAACCAATTAAACATATCTGTGTTTGAGAAGTAAAATCATCAGTTATGTAAAATGTCTGTTAATTACAGAGTTGTGAAGGTTCATATATACATTCAAAGGGCATACCAATTGTTTTGTTAAATTCACCCTGATTACTACATTTGTGCGGCATTGTTTTGGAGAAAATGCACTCGTTGCACTCACTATTTGGGTGAAACAAATCTGCGTGCTCTTTACAAGCTGTGGAAATCCCCAGATACTGCTTCTGCACTGCAGAAGTGACCAAATTATCCTAAAAAAGACATCATTTTTTTTGATTACTGTATATGTATAATGTATCACAATGAAATTTACAATGAAAATCTACACATGGCTATCAGGAGGACCTTTGTTTATTAAAATGACTAATGAACATCTGCCAACTTCTTGAAGCACATGAATATATCACAGCACATATGTCTACTTAACACATAGAAGCCAACCCCATAGATTTTAGACCAAACACAGGCTACATGATTTTCTTAAATTCTTTTTTTGATAGCATTTTTTGAAAAAACATTGGATGAAAAAAAAAACCCAGTATCATGCTATATTTGTTTTTGCTTAAAAATATAAACTTTCTCTTAAAGGAGACAACTAATGTATGATCACAACAACAAGGACTAAATTAATCCATTAGGAAAATACTGTAATTATATCTCTAAGGGCTCTGTTTTCCACAAGGCCAATATAAAGTCAAATATTGTTTTGTGACAGTTATGACAAAGCCTGTTCACCACTGAATGCCAACAGGAGAAGGTACTAAAGATCTTCACTGAGCAGCTTAATGGATTTAGACTACTAAACTAGGGCTTTAAAACAAACACATCAAATACTATGTCAACAACCTTAAAATACACTATAGAATCCCTTGTCATTAGGAAGTGAAAGATGCTATATTTTCTTTGATGAGGTAGGCACAGAAATAAGCAACATTTCACAAGTTAAATGTGGAAAGTAGGCCACTCATATCCAGAGGGAAAGCTGAAGAAAATGTGCGAAAGCCTCTTCTCTCACATTAGATACCATATCAGTTTCATCCCATGCTTGATGTTTTTGGGGATGTTACGTACATACAGATTATGTATTTCAAAGGTTATCAATGGAAAGTCAGAAGTTTGCAGGTTAAAGTGATATACAGCTACATATCGAGCATGTGAATGGTTGCTCCAGCTTGGAAAGTTGTGGCTGTGGTTATTTTGTGGCTATTTTAAAAGCAGTAAGTCTTATTAGCTAATTGTCGCAGACTTTTCGGAGCTGCTGATATAAAAATAGACAGAATACTGAGAAATGGGAAAATGTACTTTGTGGTCTGAAATTTATATACACTCATTGTGGGCATGAATGCCATGGTAATTTGGGGTTTTAATGATTTCTTTGAACTGCTCTTTTTCCCAGGTGGAATGATTGTACAGCACACATCTTTATTGATTAAAAAAATTGCATGGACAGGTTTCCATACAATTTGGAATTGTCTGTTCCATGCAAGGACAAAAGCATATCTGTACAGACTCAAATCTATACATACACTTAAATAATTTAATAAGGTTGAAGGTTATACGTCTTTTAACTTGATAAGCCCAAGGCATATTGAGTAAACAACTGCAGATTCCAAGAGCATCATTTCAAACAAATCTATGTAAGTACAAGTTATTTGGGTATGCCACCCCAAGATCTGAAAGAAGAGCCAAACTGTCACAGAAAAATGGTTAAGATGTTCAGAAACAACCCAGGAACCATTAAGTCTCAAGCTCATGTCCGGTTGAGGTGCAACAATATTTGGACATTTAGCCAAATATTAGTTTGGTTCCCTGTAGGAATAATTTTGACCCTGTGTGGAAATTAGAAATTAGAGAAAATTCACACTTGTGCATCAAATTTTTGTTTTGTAAAGTCATTAAAGATGTATGCTGTACAAATTCCACCCAGGAAGAAGAACTGTTCAAAGAAATCAATAAAAGCCCAAGATTAGCAAGACATTTATGCCCATGACAAACATATGTAAGCCTCTGAGCCCAACTTTATATGATTAAATATTGAAATGCTCCATTTTAAAATTGCTTTAAAGTTATCAGTGAGGAGGTATGGAGGTGGAATACTGTTTTATTAATTTTTCCCATTTTGATTCATTTTTTACCCTCAATAAAAAAAAATCCAGCAAAGAAAAATAACTTAAATAAAAATGCAATGGTTTCTGATGCTAGCTGCTATTTAGCTTTAGGTCATATTTAATTTTTTAACAAGAACGCATTAACTGCACTGCTAACTTTCTGCAGCTCACATTCTTAAGGCTATTTCACACCAACTACCTACACTGGAGGAAAAACACAGTTATAATTAATGACAACGATAGCAAGAGTTCGACTCAGGTTAGCCAGTTTTCTCAGGCCTACAAATGATATGCAAACATGTGCAGACATTTGCACTTGTCATAAAAGAAAATGCACCATATATAATAACAAGAACATGGATCTAGCTCATCGAAAAGGAATGCTATTTTAATGTTATTTGTTTATTGTTAGTGTTACCAGTGCTTTTTGGTGCTTTTGCAACCAGAAAAGCTGTTATAAAATATATTGTGAATCCTACCTCCCAAGTCTTAGACTTACACCAAGCTATTATTATATTGCTATTTGAGTAACACCATTGTTGCTAGTTATTCAAAATGTCACACCTGTGTTAAACCATAGTTTAACCCAACAAAGTTCACATCAAAGTTCATGTTAGACCCTGCCAATACAGTTACTGAACAAAAGCTACAAACATGCAGTTAAGATGTGCTTTTAGCATTTAAATTAATCAAGGCGTAGTCATTTTGCCTTCCGACTATCAAAGCAAGTGCAGACACAAGACTGGCATGTGAAGTGTACTATTTGTATTCAGATTTGCTTACTATTAAAAGACAACTAATGGAATACATACAGCTTTTTTTTATGTGCAAATTCAACAAACTAGCCAAACAGTTCAGTGTTTAAAAAAATACTCTAGTTAAACTGGAGACTGATGATAAGAGTGTACAGAAAACAGTATGCACTTCTTTGCTGTTCTTGTGTAACCATGAATAATTAACTGGTGCTCTTTCTCCCTATGCCTCTTTCTATCTCATGGTGCGCTTACCTATCCACTCTGGTTGTGTGTGCTTGGCTCTCTGGTTTCTCATGTATGGACCCCTCGGACTGCCATGCATCTGCTCTTTCATTTTGTGTGAATGTTTGTGTGTGTACATACACCTATCTTTATCTTTTGGCAGGGATGACGTGTCAGGCAAGAAGTTCGTACCTGGACACTGAGGTCCTGTGGGGTTACCGCTTCACTCCAGTGCTATCCTTGGAGAAGGGCTTCTACGAGGTAGATTACAATAACTTCCACGATGTCTATGAGACCAACACACCCACCTGCAGCGCCAAGGAGATGGCGGCTAAACTTCGCGAGGAGCCGTTATTGCCGCAGCTTTCACTCCTCAGCCCCGAACCCAAAATGCATACTTTTGACCCCCTAAACCGACTGTCACAACAGGATCCACTAAGCCAAGATGAGGAGAATGAAGAGAGGGTTTCAGGGGGTGACAGAGGGGAGACCAATGGCTCAGCCGCTGCTTTAGAGGAGCTCCCGCTTGCTGACGGACTGTCTGACTGACTGGTTTGACAGCTAAAAGCCCAGAAAACTCTGGATAAAGACATATGACATTATATGGTTTCATCTGGTCAATGGCCGGCTTGGTCCATTGCAGCACTCAGAGATAAAAGACATATCTCCAGCCCCCAACTCATGCAATATTCCTCTACTAGAGTGTCAATCTATAGTATAGATTGGTTTTGTAGACAAATAGTCCACTTACAGAGACACACATGTACAGTATCTATATCTACACTTTCAGATTGTGTTTTTATAATCAATAATGACCACTTACTGCTATAACTCTGAAAGTTCAAGTTGTATAATGTAAACTTGATCGGAAACTGGTAGCCATGACAGCTTACCATGGGCTTATTATGACTCCAATATTCTCATTTTAGAGTGTGTTAATTCAGCTTCGTTAAAGCATAATCTCATAACTCAGCTCGTGTGTCTGACAGCAGCTTCTGTGTGGTAATGAAACCTTGTTATCGGTGAATTTTGATTTAATATAGGAGATTATTATTATTTCCTTTCTCTGTCACTGTTGTTCTTCTGTGTCAGAAATCTCACTCACTGAGAAGGAAAGAGTCTTCAAGTATGCACAAGCAAATAAGAACATTATGAAGGCAATGTGTACCGGCAACCACAATTCAGTGTTGTTTTCTTTGATCGCACTTTTCCTCACGTTTGTGCTGTCTCTCGTTATAGGTGTCTAATTCTGTCCTCGACACACTGGGAGCCTTGACCCAAAACAAACCAGCTAGTACCTCATTTTCTACTCATTTTCAGGTTTTTAAATTAAGAATAACAACAAGGGAAATGCTGGCAAAACTGCATAAATGTGCCACGGTATGGTTGGTTAAAGATTTAATTCCCCTGCCCACCGCAGCAACTGAAGCTTTCATTTCAAGCCCCTGGTACATAAAGCACAATTTTTTTATGAAGGGGACTCCACACTGACCTACCCACCCACCTAGCCACCACCACTGGCTGATGCATGTCAGTTCTAGTTAAAACAAACATCCAGATTTAGATTAGCTTTCAACACTTATATGTAATGTTCAAGCTCAAATCCTATTTGAAATGCTCTTGATTTTTATATATGAAAATTTCAAATGCTCCTCAAGCAAAATGTAATATTCCATGTATCCTTTTTATGGGTTTTTTTTGTTTTTGTTTTAAAAGCTTACAGATAGTCGACCTTGATATTTCCAGCTGCATTAAAGCTAAATGTACTAAAGATATAAACAGGATGTCTTATTTCGTGACTTTAGCATCTGGTTATCGCTTGACTTTTTTTTCCTGATTTTCTTTTCCCGCTTGAAGGTCACCCTCAGCATTTGCCTTATAATCTGAAACTTTTTTAGTTACCACACACATTCAGTCTGCAAATTCACCACCATCACACAAGCCCTAGATGTTTCATATTATATACTTTATGGTCCTTAAACTTTAAACTATGAGAGCCATTTGCTACAATATCACTTTAGACTTGTCCTTGAAGGTCACAGAGCTTGCATGGATGAGGCAACAAAATATAGGGTATTTTCTAGTCATCCAAATTATACATTAATTAATTATACATTAATTCTACAGTATACTGTCACATGATGTGGAATTTTAAAATCTGTTAAAATCACCCCAAAAAAACGCCCCATTTTTTTGGTAATTTCTTTTTATTTATTTCAATGCCTTTTTTAAAAAATTATTTTCACTATGACATTTTGGCACCTTAGTATATTTGTCAGTAGAGTGAGGTCATTTTTCATTCCTTGAATGTCATCTGTTTTCTGTGTATTCTTGTGGGAATAAACATAGTATGGCCGAAAGAACAATATGTTCCTTTTAGATAATCTGCACATGCACGAACGAGTGTATGGGAGTCTGTGAATGTGTAGGCATTTCGCACATGATGTTGCAACTGAGGATTTAAAAGTACCTTGATGTGGAGTGACACTGCATTCTATCAGCTGCTGTGTGATAAAATGACACATTTAACTCAAGTGGCTCTGGGTGAAACAACTGCGCCTCGTACACATGCTACCTGAAAACTGGATTAGCTCTGCATCAAATCATGAGAAGGGAACTTTAGCAACCAGCAATTATGAGTGCATAACAATCTCGTCTTGCACCTAAGCTTGAGGCAAGGGAAACAAATGTGGGAAAATTAGAGCAACTTTGTTGCCACCACACCCCCCGCCCCTACCCCACGTCTGAATTTCAAATGATGGATTAACCTGACTGGGGCAGCTAGAACCTTTAGGACTTAAACAGTTTCCCTGAGTCGGCTTTTTTCGGTGACTACGACTGAATTCGCATGTACAACAGCCAGCGGACTGATTAAGAAAGGCACCGCAGCTATTAACTACCAACAGAAAAAACACTGCAGAAGTCACAGGGGTAATGACATTTCAAAGAGTACAACCAGTTAGAAAAATGAAACATGGTGTTACATTCGGTGGCCAGCGTGCCATAGAAATTCACTGAATCACAGCAATGTGCTGTCAAGGCTATTCTTGTCCAAGCTATTAAATTTGGAAGTTGAATTGCCAGCAAGCTGACAGACCCTGATTCAAATCTGAATAATGTACGATGATGAATATAATGCATCCATTCAATGGTGCATTGAAATAGATACCCAAGGCAGGTGCATGGGATGAGCATGTGTGTGTGTGTGTGTGTGTGTGTGTGTGTGTGTGTGTGTGTGTGTGTGTAGGTGTGTGTGTGTGTGTGTGTGTGTGTAGGTGTGTGTGTGTGTGTTTGCGAGAGAGATAGATAGAGAGAGAGAGACAAGATTGCACAGTCATGACAACCTCATGCCAACAATGACACATGCAAACAAAACAACACACAAAATGTTCTTTTTATTCTTTTGCAAGTTGCACATGCTATTTCTGCCAAAAGGAAATCAAAGACAGGTACATTTCTAAAGATAAAGATAAAAGGCACCACGTCAAGACACTCACTATTGTTCTTCTGCTTAACATGCCTAGCTAAAACTCTCCCCCTTCTGTTAAATAATGCATGTCTTGAATGAAGAAGGAAGCACATTGGCCATTAACACCTCAGCAGTCAGAATAAAGCATGGGAAAGAATAACGGTCCCCGAGAGAAAGCAGGCAGGGATGACTTCTGCCGTGGTAAAACACACTTGTTTGAGTTTTTTCCATATTCTTTTTCTATCAATCTTATTTTGTTTTGCAAACAAGCTGACCCTTTCAAACATCTCCCACCGAGAACAAATGCTGACAAACTGACTGAGCCGAGTAAAGCGAACAATTACTTTATCCCTGTGCTGCATTGAGACGTTTCTTTCTTTCAGAACCCATCCAAAGACTAAAAGACAAGCTCCTAAACCCCATTGTCCCATTTTTAGCAACTCCGTCTCCTTGCTGCAATTATATCTTATTAAGCATTCAAATCTCCTCTTACATGATACTGTAATGACTCCCCTCATTTCATTCCCTTGAAGCTCCCACTGGTAAAAGATGGGTTCATGTCACTTATTTCTTTTCTCTCCCTCTTTCTCTCTGTCTTTTGTGAAAGGCTGCAATTTAACTCCTTCGCTTGGATGTGCTACACACATCAGCTGAAGCCACTTTTGCACACACAGCTGTGCGCATGGTCTGCCGGGTTTCCTGGGAATCTTTCCCTGCAGTGTTAGTCAGAACAGAGGCTGAAATCCTCTAGAATTCAGCAGTGAACGTGTTACGAAACGTTATGTAATGCAGCTTCAGACAGAGGGAAAGAACCAATTGCAAGCTACGCGGTGACGTAATTCAGTCTGCTGTTTGTTCATTGTGAAAATTTGTTTGCTGCAGGTCAGTTATACAGTCTGTAGTTCAAGTAGTTGCAAATCCACAAAAAAAAAAGTTTTCTGAACTTCATAAAGAAGCTATGTTGTTCTTAGAACACAAATATGCTGCAACCCTTACGTTAAGGACAGTATCATCACCACACACTCTACCTTTACGTGAACACAAAAACTTTTAAAGATGTATGAAAAGATAAAATCAATAGCACTGTGAGGCTTCGCTGTGTGTAAAAGAAGGTTGAGGAATGATCTGTTTCCTAAATTTTTGAATAGAACAGACAGATGGAGGCACAGAGTGAGAGAGAGAAACCTTTGCCTTTTCCAGCCAGTAGACAGAGGTCTGCCCTTTGATGTCGATGTCAGCCTTTGATGAGGATTTCTATGGCTGTAGAGTGTGGCTGCAGATTGAGCTCCCTCAAATTTACCTGCTAAGAAGAACAGGCAGGCAGCCATGAAGAACCAAACATACTGAAAGAACTAGTCAGTGTTAAAGTTAATAAAGCATCAGGACAACACTAACAATACAAAAAAAAATTCCTGCTGATAAGATTGTGTGGTAAGGCAAATATGAAGAGATAGCCAGCAGCTGGCTGACAAAGTTTTCTAGATAACTTGTTGTTTATTTAATGCAGAAAATCTTTCAGAATCATTGAGTGAAGTTTTTTTTTTTTCTTATGGTGAGCTACTTTTTTTTGCTCATAGCTCACATTATGTCAATGAAATCACCTGTAATTCTATCTAATTCTGTAACAGTAAAGCAAAAACAGTAAAGCAAAGATGAACAAACTATGTCTAACTACTTTCTGGGTGTCCTGTTGGAGAACTCAACATTACGGCTCAAAAGGGAAGGGGTCAGGGGGGAACCGGCCTGCGACAGCAGTACTGTTCATATCTCGCTATAATAAACCAAGGGATCTCCATTTCTGTCTGTTTTTTGCCTGAGTGGTTGTCTCATTTTTGGGGTCATCTCCCTGTTGCTAAGCAACATCATTAGAGGGACTGGGACCTGATAAAGATGTCACCAGTTCTGATCACATAGTTCATAAATTACCAGACTGTGACTGTGACCGTACATCTAATGATGCCAACATGCCTGTGATAGTGAGCAATGCACTAGTTTTTCCAAACCATAGAAGTGTTGTTTTCACAGGTAAAAACTTCACCCAAAGAGTAACCATAAAAGAAAATTCTTCATGTTGGAAACTTCTGGAGCTTTTTTTCCCCTAATGTTCTGTGAGCCAATTCTATCACTCAAGGCCTTGTTTTAAACACCATTGTACAAACCAATGGAGCATACACTGTTGGATTAATTAACAGTGACCTTTTAGCGTCATTGTCAGACATTGCTTCTACACTATTACTGCAGTCATACACAAGCAGAATTTAGACTTACTGTATGTGAGGGAGAGAAGCGTTAGAAAAGTGTAACCACTTTGCAAGCTTATCCTGATAGTGGAAATAAGAGCAATGCCGAAAACACTGAGATGCTTGGGGATTTTTAACAAAAGAGGCAGATTATCTGAGGGGTTTCTTTACTTTTGCATCTGTATAATAGTATATAATAGCATGTAGAGTTCTCTGAGCTTCTTGAAGGACATAGGGGATCATTTATACACTGAAAAATGAAGCTGTTGCCAATCAGATGCTTTCCAGGTGGTTCTGCATGGTGGAACAAAATGTACTTTTCTGGATTCACAGTTTTTGACAAGATCCCTAACAGCACTGTTGTAATGCATGCCCAAACCATGACAGAGCCTCCACTGTGTTTTACAGATGGCTGTAGACCCTCCCTGACCTCCACTGTGCATACTAATAAGAATTTGAACCAAGGTTTTCAGATTTCACTGTATAAGATCTGTTGCCACTGATTTCAGTTTTTCACAGTCAGCCTTTTCTTCCTGTTTTCCTTCCTTACGAATGGCTTGTTCACAGCTACCTTTCCCCTGACACCATTTTCCATGAGGCTTCAGTGAGCAGTAGATGGATCAACTGAGGGGCCAGATGCATGTATGTCAGGTGTTTGTTGGATTTTTTTTTTCTTATTTCTGAAGTTCATGACTTTCAGACACTGTTCATCTGCACTTTTTTATTTAGGCCTGTCACTTTTTCTTTTGTCATTCATTTACTCAAAATATTTAAGGGCGCACTGCACTGAATGATTCACATGTCATTGTTAGGTCACTTATGAAAATAAAATAAAAAAAATTGGAAAGTGGCAAGATACAAACCCTCAGAAAGCCATGGGAACTGTTCCTTAAGACCACTTTCAAAAAATCACAAGAAAGAATGGCTCCTTGGAAGATAAATATAAAGGAACTCGGATGTCTCAAGACTTTTTTGGAGTACTGTCTAGTCTCTTCAGAGTATTTTTTACAACTTCTAACTTTGTGAAATATATTTTTATTCGGTTATGACATAAAACCTGTCTTTCTGTCTTTTATCTCAATATCACAGTGGTAAGTATAGGAAAAATGGGGAGGAAATGATGCTTGTTTTTGAACTCGTGGTGGATGTAAGCCCACTTGAGGAGCTTTGAATGTGTAGGAGAAAGGCGAGAGCAAGTGTGTGAGATATCCCACGTCAGTGATAGAGATAACATCAATACTTCCACACAATGGCTTCAAATGAATGCATGGGTTGGCTTTCTCTGAGAGCTCTGCTACCAAGAAGCACTTTGTTGCAAAAGGACTTCAAGCCCTAAAAAAAACCCTTTTCTTAACTTCAGGCAGTCATGTTTAAAGTAGTAGGCTGACTGCCATTCACATGAAACCTTTTTATGTGTGTTGTGAAAGCAAATAAGAGAAGACAATAAAAACAGATAGCAAATTAGTAACAAACAGTGTTTGAATCAATTCCTAAACCAATGAAGAAGCCTCCTTTTGTGAATCATACAGATTAAATTATAGCAAGCTTATTCATGTTTCCAGTACCTCATGCATTATATGCAGCTACAAAACAAAGTGTGATTTTATCTGAGGAAATAGTAACATTGCAAGAGAGCGCAAGACTGCAAAAAGTTTTATGTGCTCTCAATAAAGAAGGCACCGTGTGTCAAAGGCTTTCAGTGCTGGAAAAACAAGCACTGCAAATCATGAAATAACGCTTGACTGTATAATGCGCAGTTCACCAGCATCTGAAAGAGGCAACTGTGGGAAACCGAATTACCTCATGCAGAGATGAGCTTGTATTCTAAATTTATCTTTTTATTTCTTTCTCTCTCCCTCTTTTTATTCATTGCTCCTGCTCATTGAGTTGGTAACCTTCATGATTCCTCTCCCTCCTACACAGCAAAACAGTACTAGAACAGGAAAGAGAGCTGTCCAGTTTTTACCTGCTTGTAGATAACTGTGGCTTATATGCTTTGGCTGATGCAGAAAATTGCAAAAAAAATTTCAATTACCAGATTAGCACCAAAAAGTTCTACTTGATGCTTTTGCTTAAGGTCTGTATCAAAAAAATGCAGCTCAACCAGCTGACAGTGTGAGAGTATACCGGGCAAATCCTTGCGTCTTATAAAACATGCTCATTTATTACTCACACCACCAAATAACATCACATGTGCAGCCCAAAGTCACTTCAGCTGTGGGTTGGTTTCGGTTTAGGAGTGCAACCTCAAATATTTATAGATGTGACAAAACCATGATGCACCGAATTGTACTAAACTGAAGCATTTTCAACCAGGCCTATTGTCTCCTTTGGGTCCTGGCATTAACATGCATCTGTGAACTGCTCTGTCATATATCTCTTCACGCATAAGCCAGCCATCCTCTGTGAGTCACACTATAATCACATCAAGCATATACCTCACCACACATCCTTTGCTCCTGTTTCACATGCACTGACAGAATGCCACTCAGAGCGCACCGCTGAGGGAAACGCTGCGTACATCTTAGTCCTTTTGTGCAAACTAAGCCGATGAGTCTCAAAGACTCTTGAAGTCCCAGAAGCTTTATGCATCTTCGACACGTGCTTCCTTGTCACTGCATGTCCTCCCTCCAGCCAAGCTACTTGTTTTGCCTGTGACCTTTTAACAGATTCCCTTGGCATCACTGAGGCCTGCAGTCATTTGCAGTGTGCACTGTCACAGGCAGCATAGTAAACGTTTCCAAAAGGGTCATAAACTGTATGTCAACCATCAGAGGTGATTTTCTTTTTTTTCTTTTTTTCTTTTTTTTTACACAAACTGTGCTGTCATGCCAAAATATTTCAGGGGTGAAGAATTAGTTAAATGCCTCACCCACCAAACACACACTCACATGCTGTGTGCGATTTGTTTGTTTGCCCTTCAGCATTAGATTAGGACTATATTTAGCCCAATGAAGTATGCTAATGAGCACCTAGATTCTGGAAGGCATATCTGACAGCTTCCACCACACACTCTGCCAAATCCAGAATCTTTATCCCTGTTCTTTTTTCTTTTTCTTTTTTTTTTGTTCTTCACTCGTCTTGTTGTTAAAATTCTTAAGAAGTTGCATAAGACAAGGTTGACATGGGTGCACAGGGTGGCGGGATGTTTATTGGTTCCTGAAATGCATCTTAATTTGACAGATAGCAGACTTCCCCAGAGAAAGAAAACCAGTGGCCAGCGACTGGTACCCCCATCTGCCGGTGTCCAGGGCTGGGTGCTTGGGTGTGTACTGGCTCACTCCCAGCAGCTGCGTAGCGGGACCTGGGCCCACTGGCTCTGTCGGGTGTCCTTGGGTCTCAGGTCTCTGGGCCTGGAGCTCGGTCTGCTCTGACGGAGCCAGCTCCCAGCAGGGCCTGCGGGCATGTCGCTGCAGCCCCCTGGGACTCCTGCATTTGGCTGATGGGTGACCCCCACCCAGGGCTCCGTTCTGCTCTTCTCTGAGTGGGGGCCATAGTTGTCACTGCAGTGGTCCTCCTGGGGCTGTCATGCTCTGGGGGGCCTCTGGATGTCATGGGGCCTGGGTTGTTACTGTTATTTATGCATATGTTGGTTGTTATTGTGGTTTCTCTGCTGTTTTCTTTTATTTTCTCAACAAGTGTTAAAGCAGATTCTCAGTGTTTGCTTCTGTTAACTTTCTTTCCAACTTCACTTTCTTTCTTCTTTTCTCTTTTCAGCCCTTCAGTCTTTTCTGTTGTGGCTGTAATAACCCAAAATAAAAAATCCTAATAAAGTTCTGATAAAATACGACTATTGAGTGGACCATTATAGCGAATGCCTTAATGCTGCACTTGTGAAAGTAAATCTGTTTGGCATTTTTTGGCCTTCAGACAACAATTCTGATTGCTACACTGCTGGACAAAAAACTCTTGCATAACTGTGCTTTCTCAGATAGCAGTTAGAACTGTGGACCCTGTCCAGCCAGAGCTGAGTAGCCTGGTGAATCATACACACACACACACGTGTACCTTTTTATACTAATTTTGCAATCTAAATCAGCTTGTCAGGTCATGTAATCCTCCAGTAGGTAAAAGTAACCTACCAAACCCAAATAATTTTTCAGTTTCATTTAAAAAAATAAATAACCAGCCTAATTTTGGAATTTAGACTAACAGATACACTCAAAAAAGCAAGGACAAACATCAGCCCGACAAACATCATTGATATCATTGAAATCTTATATTAATGTTAAGTGTTGGTTGAGGGAAGAAATAAAGCACTGCTTACTGTTTCTAATTAAGCAGCACTCAGTTTTCTTGAAATCAATGGAAGTTATTTTCAGGAAGCTTTTAAACCACTTACATTGATTTTTTTGTAGCCATCTGCACTGATGTGTGAAGACAAATTTTGGGGAGATTAAACTATTAAAAATCCAGGAAAAACTACAAAAATGAGCAACAAACACTGTTTCTATGTTACAATGATTATTTAACCTTTTCTAACCTGGAGGCCCCTTTACCAAAACTGTGCTGTATATGTTGAACCAGTTATGTGGACAAGGAAATGTATTGCATTTGCAAATTTTGCAAATTGTCTTTTATCCATAGGTTTGTAATTTTGAAGCTGTAATTGATTGACTTGCCTGGGAAAATATCAGTAAACTGGATTCATCACACTCTCCCTTGAAAATAATGAAATACCATGTTTCTAGTTTTTTGGGGTTTTTTTTACACCACAGAATACGCCCAGATATGTTACATTTTAAAGCTTAACACAATTTACCGACTCGTTTAGCAAATACACCTTCACCACGAGACACTTTGGGATTTCTGTGGTTTTAGAGATTGCTCTTTGCCGCAGGCAGTGATATCTGGATATTGATTCTTGATGGTCGCAACTTTAAAAATCTTCATGGCGGTGCAGTGCAATTTGTATTCCTGAACCCTAACTGGGATGGATCAAATTTATGTTTTAAAGCTCTTAAAAATCCTCACTGGTCATTTCCCAGTGGCTCGGCAGATTAAGGCGGATGTTGGCTCATCAACACACGCCGCTCTAAGTTTTCATAATTTGCATAATGAAACCTCATCCCTCATATCTCATGTGCACGCACTCTACATCACCTAATCAAGCAGATATCCCATGATAGCAGACTTTTGATGGCTCTCAGGAGATGATGAATAATGTTTAGTAAATCCTTCAGTCCACTGATGTGCCTCTTATTAGCGTGCTACTAAATTGTGATGGGCTGTGAAATCAGCTTCTTGTGATACTATAATGGGCTGCTGTTTCGATTAACCTCTCTACTGTTGATGAGTCAAGGTGCAATATGATTTAAACTTTTCTTGTAGAATCACTATTTTAACTGTAAAGCTGGTGGTTGGTCATTTTTAATTGATGTTAACCTGATTTTCATCATTGTATCCATTCACAGCATCTGCACAATCAAATACAGATCTGAAATCATTAAAGAAAACCATGAGAAATGGCATATATGCATTAGGCCTCTTATTTTAGTGTATGTATATCTGTATATTTGTACCCAATCTACTCTAAGACTACTGGTTCAATCTTGATGAAACCTGGCTTATTTTCTACCTAGGGTATCAAGATTCAAAACATCTACATGGTGACTAATTAAAGTATTTACCTCAACTAAGAAGTACTGGTTTTTATCTGTGTAGTTGTATATAGAAATTGCCTGATCGATGCCATTTTTACATACATAAATGAACATAACTGTCCATATAACATTTGCATGTGTGTCACTTGATGGTTTACATTTTAAGAATGGGCAAGTTTCTATTCCTAATCGGGCATGTTGTTATGCCTCTACACCATTAACTGAGGCTGAAAGACAGTCAAAACACAATCAGAGAAAGGGCATTTTCTCGGACATTTGAATGCTACATGCAAAGAACCATGGTTGTCATAAAAGGCGGGTGTGGCCATTCAATCCATGAAATATCACCTTGCTTTACCAAGTATTTGTCATTTTCTGTGTAAGGCAGGAAGGAACCCAAAGGTGCAGGACTTACAGGCAAAGCTAAACTTAAATGCACCTTTATTGCTGAATTGCCAAATACATTAACCAAGGAAGTCACAAGGAACCGAAAGTGAGATATAGAATTGCCAGACAGAACACACAGCCAGAGGATGAAGGAGGTCACGACAAAGAACAGAGGGAAATGCATAAAATTTATACACACAGGGAATCAGGGCAGAGAGGTTTTACCTGGGGAACAAGGCTGGACATATTCTAACTGACAAGACATGGGAAGCAAAACTCAACATGACGCACACAGGACAAATGACTATCAGAATAAAACAGGAAAGAGACAGAGACCATGGTCACATGGGAAACACACACACACTCAGACTGACTAAATTTAGTGAAGGGAGGGAGGAGACAGAGACAAGACTAGGAAGAGAGTGAGGGACAGAGAGAGAACAGAGGAACTAGACAGACAAACAGAGACAAGACTGGGGGAACAGATAAATGAACAAGAGACAAGACTGACTTTACACAGAGACACGATTAACTAACACAGGAATCCAGACACAAGAGGACAGGGAACACTAACTTAACCACATAATAACAAAATCCTGAACGTCAACAAGTACAAAATATGGAACTAAAATATAAGGATACTAAACGAGAAAACTCCCAAACATTCCCAAAACTCAAAATTGTCACGGTACTGGGTCTCCGACCCAGTGGTTTGTGTATTTTTGTTTTATTTCACTGATTATTGTATTTTTCTCTCCATGTTTCCTGTTTTATTTTGAAGGAGTCTTGCGTTCTTTGTTCACTGTATTTAGTTTCACTTCCCCTGTCCTGTCATTAGGTTCATGCCAGTCAGCTGTTTCCCCATGTGTTCCCACTTCCCCTGATTACCTCCTGTGTATTTAAGTCCTCTGTTTTCTGTATGTCATTGTCAGGTGGTCTGTTATCTCTCAGTCATAGTGTGTCATAGGGTTTTGTTTTCAGAGTCACTCAGTGTTCATGGTTTCTTCATAGTTTTTTCACTGAGTTTCATAGTCTTTTAGTTACACAGTGTTCAGAGTCTTCTTTGTTTTCTTAGTTTCATGTTTTTCCTGCAACCAGCTAATAAAGCTCGCCTTTTGTTAAAGTCACGTCACGTCTCCTGCAACGCCTCTCTCTCTGCATCTGCATCTGGGTCCTGAAATCAAAACACTGGCGCACCCGCAGTGACAAAAACACTGGATCACAGACCCAGGTACCATGACAGTATTACATTGCCTTTTCCATCATTTCCATCTTAATTTCTATGTTTGCCACCAAAAGCCTCTATCATTGATATCAATATAGTTGTTAAACTTGTGTCCTTTCCTCTTTTAGTGTCCATATAAATGTACAGTTTTCAGCACTGCTCAAAATCATATTAGTAGTAGTAATTTAGTAGCTATTGGGCTTATGATTTCCAGATAACTCAACATTATCAAATAACAGAAACATCTCTATAACAATCACCATAAATAATTGACAATGATTTCAGTCATACCACTTACAAAATGGGACTGCTGCCATTCTGTCTTTTCTGTGTGTTCAGGGATGAGAACTGATACAAATATAGCGATTCCGATTCCATTATCGATATCACTTATCAGTGTGATTCCTTATTGATCCGCTTACTGATTCTCATTGGGATCTCACTGGCTCAGCTTTGAAATGATTGAGGGTAACCACCATCACTAAGCAGGATATCAAAGAAATTACATTTGTGCAAATTAATTGCATGTCGTGAGGTGAAATGTTTGTGCATGATGGAAGTATTTCCTCTCTTTGTTGTGATGTTGGGGTCATTACTCTAAAGAAGAAATGTATCATATATAATACAGAGAAAACCTTTCTTAAAATTAATGCAGTACTATCTCCCAGGACAAAGTAATTGATTACACTACTCATTGCATTACCTGGAACGCATTGTCTCATAATTACCATTTAACAATATAAACCTATAGGCTACAGTCCCACACACCAACAGAAACCTGTGCAGAAGTCAGGTTGGTACACATCTGACAACCCTATTTGACAACTGTTAGAATTCATATAATGGCAAAAACCAATCAGCTGAGTAAAGAGAAATGACAGCCTATCATTAATTTAAAAACGGAAGTTTTTGAAACTTTGAATAAGTCCCCAAGTGTAGTCGTAAAAACCATGAAGCGCTACGATGAAACTGGCTCACATGAGGACCGCCCCAGGAGTGGAAGACCAAGAATTGCCTCTGAGGATAAATTCAATCGAGTCACCAGCCTCAGAAATCACAAGTTAACAGCTCCTCAGATTAGAGCCCAAATAAATGAGTTCCAGTAGCCACACATCTCTATATCAACTGTTCAGGGGAGACTGCGCAAATCAGGCTTTTATGGTCAAATAGCTGCTAAGAAACCACTATTAAGGAAAAACAACAAGCAGAAGAGATTTGTTTGGGCAAGGAAACACAAGGAATGGACATTAGACCTGTGAAAATCTGTGCTTTGGTCTGATGAGTCCAAATTTGAGATCTTTGGTTCCACCTGCTGTGTCTTTGTGCGATGCAGAAAAGGTGAACGGATGGTCTCTACATGCATGGTTCCCACCATGAAGCATGGAGGAGGAGGTGTGATGGTGTGGAGGTGTTTTGCTGGTGACACTGTGGGGATTTATTCAAAATTTAAGGCGCACTGAGCCACCATGGCTATCACAGAATCCTGCAGTGACATGCCATCCCATCCAGTTTGCGTTTAGTTGGACCATCATTTATTTTTCACCAGGACGATGACCCCAAACACATTCCAGGCTGTGTAAGAGCTATTTGACCAAGAAGGAGAGTGATGGAGTGATGGCCCTAAAATGGACTTGCTATTATTGTTTTTAAGACTTTTGTGGGTTTTTTTAATCAAGCAGAAACCAAAAGATAATAATTATAAACTGATGACCTTTGGAGGTGCTGATTAATCAGGGTTTGTTACCTTTTGACAGAGCTAGCCATCTCTTCTCTGCATCTTCAGTTTTCATGTAAAGCTTTGCTAACCGTTTCAGCCGTTTAGCATGCAGACCTGAAAGTGGTATCAATGCTGTCTCCTAACTCTTGACAAGAAATGTGTCAAACTATTCATTTAGATACTAAATTCTAAAAAGTCTCACAAAATTCACTGTGTGTGTGTGTGTGTGTGTGTGTGTGTGTGTGTGTGTGTGTGTGTGT
>VUQG01028814.1:0-10457 GCA_015106755.1 Etia nguti | reverse complement strand
CATGGTCCTCAGCCGGAAAAGGGTGGAGTGCCCACTCTGGGTCAGGGACGAGACCCTGCCCCAAGTGGAGGAGTTTAAGTATCTCGGGGTCTTATTCATGAGTGATTGGAGAAGGGAGCGGGAGATCGACAGACGGATTGGTGCAGCGGCTGCAGTGATGCGGACGCTGTACCGGTCTGTTGTGGTGAAGAGAGAGCTGAGTGTAAAAGTAAGTAAGTAAGTAAGTAAGTAAAATTTATTTATATAGCACATTTCACAGATAAAAATCACAAAGTGCTTCACAATAAAACCAGAAATACAAATAAAATAATATAAAACAGTGAAAAAATTAATTAAAAGCTCGCTTGTATAAGAATGTCTTCAGCTGCTTTTTAAAAGAGTCAATAGAGTCTAGGCAGCGCAAAGACAATGGCAGGGAGTTCCACAGCCTTGGTGCCAATGCCTGAAAAGCCCGATCCCCACGTGTTTTAAACCTAGTACGTGGGACCACCAGTAACCTCTGACCTGACGACCTAAGTGCTCGGGATGAAGCATGAGGTTTCAACAGGTCAGAGATATACTGGGGAGCTTCACCATTCAGAGCTCTAAAAGTTACAACTAAAATTTTAAAATGAACCCTAAAATTTACTGGCAACCAATGAAGAGAAGCCAAAACTGGAGTAATGTGTGACCTCTTGTTTGTGCCAGTTAAAAGTCTTGCCGCGGCATTCTGTACAGTCTGAAGGCGATCCAGAGCTGATTTGTTGAGACAAGTAAAAAGACCATTACAATAATCCAAGCGAGAAGAGATAAAAGCATGAATAATCATCTCAAGTTCTGCCTTTGACACCAGTAGTCTGAGTTTAGAAATGTTTCTTAGATGATAAAAACAGTTCCGGACAAGTTGTTTCGAGTGTTTCTCAAGAGACATTGAACTGTCAAGTATAACACCTAAGTTTCTGAGACTCGACTTAAATGAAGGGTCTAAAAAACTGATATGCTGCTTAATTTCTGAGAGCATGTGATCAGGTGCAATAATCAAGGTCTCTGTTTTATCTGGATTTAACTGGAGGAAATTGTCATTTAACCATTGTTTGTTTTCTGACAGACAATTATTTAAACACGACAATTTATAAAACTCAGAAGTTTTGAAAGAACAGTATAACTGAATGTCATCAGCATAGAGATGATAAGAAATATTATTGTAACGTCTGATAATTTGGCCTAGAGGGAGTATATACAGCAAAAAGAGAATGGGACCTAAAACAGATCCTTGAGGTACCCCAGAAGGCAGAACTGATGTTTCAGACAACACATGATTCATACAGACAGTAAAAGATCTCTTGGATAGATACGACATAAACCATTTTAAAACAACACCAGTAATCCCAAACAAGTCCTTCAGCCTATTTATCATGATGCTGTGATCAACAGTATCAAAAGCAGAGGTGAGATCCAGCATAACCAGAACGGTGTACTCTCCTGAGTCTGCTAAAAAACAGGAATGTCAACCTAGTGTTGGTACAAAGTATGGGAATACCAATGCCATGCACATACCAATACTTTTAATCTATAAAGGCAGGTCATGATTTATGAGCTTTAATTTGCTATATCTGTGCACATTTTAATGGTCATTAATCACTGTGATTTTTACTTTCCACAATAACAGGTCAACATAGCAATACACCTTTCAGTTTTTCTCATATTCTGAAATTGGGTTTTTTGGAGACCTGGAATGTGTCTCTAAAGCACTTTGGGTCTACTTCTGTTTAGGTTATAAATAAAACAGACATCATAGTCAACACAACAAGTTTCAGACATTTTTCGCAGTGCATGTTTGACCTATATTTTTTAATTTCCAAAAAATAATTAATTTTACATAATTCATTGGGCTACGTACTGAACGTGGACGAAAGAAACACAGTATCAGTCCTATTGCACTAGTATTCATGTGATACCAATACCAGCGATGGTACTGATATGTTCGATATTTGGATCTATCTGCCTCAGATTCTAATGACTAAAGATTAGAAATTCAAATCTTGTATTGTAGATGTGAAAGTGTTGGAAAAAGTTAATAATAACAATAACTAAAAAGAAGCCTTTAACCCCTCTAGTAGACATAATCAATCTGCTGAGGAAATGTTACATGATCATGAGTCTGCACAAACTCTATTTGGAGCACTTTTGTTGGGAGCTGGTATCTTCTCCCCGTGCTTGTGTGGGTTTTCCCTATGAGCTCTTAGCTTCACTATGAAAAACATGCTACATTAGGCCCTGTCACTATGCTCTTGATTAAAACACTGACTTACAGCTGGATTATGTCCTCAGAAACTGTACAATGGCTGCCCACTGCTCCTAATATAATAGGATTAAATGTAGTAAATGAGTTTCCCCGCAGGGATCAACAAATGATACCTTACTCTTACACACCGTGACCTGATGATGCTGCTGAATTAAAAGTTAAGAGAATATAATGGTAACTCTTAACAGTTGTCAACATTTTATGCTAAACCATAAATGCAAACCTCAGTGCAATGCTAGAGGAAAAAGCCAAGCAAGCATTCAGGTAATTAGGATTCCTCCTTTGGGTGCAGTCTCACTCCCATCCATCCAATACCCGTTCAGATACTTCATTCTGGACTGCAGCGGTGGACCGAGACATTGAGATTACCATCCTTAGAACTCAATCTACCTCAGTGCTCTGAGCTAATAGTCCATCCTTAAAAATTACTTTTTAAAACTAGAGAAATCTATGAAATAGTGAAGGAAATAAAGCAGTGATAGGGGCATATTCACTTGCTTTTGTGTTATTTTGAACTCCCTAACATTGCAGATTAGGTTGTCCTACTAATATTATATTATAGTATATTTAAACTACATTGAGGTAATTTCAGCACTCTGGACATGAATCTGTAACAATAATCAGGAGTAAACGTTCTCAGCCAGCTGAACAACAAACACACATCTGGCCTGTAGCCTTTATATCCATTCAAACGGTGAACATTAGGATATAATACCTTTGTGTGCTGTGTGTTTGCAGTGTTAGGAGCTCACCCCAGCGGTATTTGTCAATTAGCATGAGAGCCAACTGGATTCTCCCTCATTATCTAACAAGCTAATTACAAGCTAATTATTGCAGGAGAGCGGGGTTAGCGCATCAACTTTGCAAAGTTGTGAAATTGATAGAGACAACGCTGCAGTGAGGGCAATCATTATAATTGATGGTGTACTTGTTTGTGTAGTTGAGAAAGGTATCAAGTAGTACCTCAGGAAAACCGGTGCGTCTTTAATTAGAAGACAATCTATACTGCAAAGCAAATAGCTGTGTCTAACATTAACAAATCAAATAGTAAGTCAATTTCCCAGTAGAGCTTTAACCATATTTTTTCAACTGTATTACAAAGAGACAATGCTGAAGTTTAAAAATAACACACTTACTAGCACTAGGCATGCAAATGTTTATTACTTATTGGCAGATTCATTTACATAAAAATCAAAACTGCAAGGTTTCAAGGGGAGACGCATGCAAAATCAAATGCACATGTTTTTCCTCTGCCCTGTAGACATATTTGTCTTTTCAGACTGTTTTAGTGTGAGTCAAACAGTTTTGGAGATACTGACTACAGAAATGTGTGCCGTTTCTGACTATAATGGAATTAAATGGCAGTTGCCATATGGTGTTTAATGAAGACTTAAAACACTCTGCAGCGATGTCTCTTTCCAGAAATATTGGCCTGGTTACGCAGGCCATGTCTTTTTTATAAAGGAACTCTTGGTTCTGCTTTCTACATCTGCCAACATAAACAAGCATGCAGTTAGCTAACACTGCAACTCAACACAGTAGGACACCCGTCACCCTGTCACAAGCATGAGTGTCATCAGAAGTAGCTGGATACTATCTCCTGGAAAGTGAAATGGTTGGTGAGTGTAAGTAGTAGAAAGAAAATAGTTCTCAAATAAAAATGTTTGTGATGTTATCACAGGGCAAAGACTTCCATTAGTGCTCCAGTTATAATTTTGATTCTGTCACACAGAGTTTTAAAAGCAAAAAACAGACTTTTAGTCCCTTAGGATTTGTATTTCTGTAACTGCTGATAAAAGCCAGGGTTCGGGCGAATCGATGGCCTCGCCAGCTTAACCTGGCTGTAAGCATCATCAAATGAAAGCCCCTCCCTCAGCATTAGATACCCAATCACGATGGAGGAAGAGCGGGACACGCCAGCGTTACAGTGGACCAGCACCACACCGCCCTGTGGAAAGAGAATGTGACTGTAAGACCAAAAACAGACACAGTAAACATTAAGAAAAGTCAGGATTAAGCATCTCAATTTTAATCACAACTTCTCCTCATGGTAAACTTAAAATTACCAAAGAAAATATATAATACAGTAAACATAAAATTGGTCAAACTTTCTAATAACTATTTAGCCATGAAAACGAGTACACAGTTATTGAAAAAAATTATCTGTTTCTTAGCAAGTCTTGAAAGTAGAAATAATCTCAGATGAACAACAAGACTTAGTATTTTACACTGTGTCTTTATTCACTAACAAAAATCAATGCAGATGGCAAAATGCGGAAGGAGTGTGTGAAAAACTAAGAACACCTTTAGCGCCATTGCTTGAAGTCATTGCTTTCTGTAGGACTTTATCAATCTCTCACATCATTGTGGAACAATTTTGGCCCACTGTTCTTTGTCCCGTCACAGCATTTCAATCGGGTTGAGGTGTACACTTTAGTTTTAAGCTTCCATGGGAATTAAAAGGGAAATAGCAGTCAGTTGCTGGTAATCAGATAAACTTGATTAACTGATGATCAGAAAGTGTGACCATCTCAATAAATGCACGTTTCATCTGCAGCATTCTCGTGTGTGTTAACACGATGCCAAGGAGGACAGACATCGGCAATGATGTTAAAGAAGCAACTGTTGCTGCCTATCAATCTGGGAAGGGCTTTGAGGCCATTTCCAAAGAATTTTAAGTCCATTATTCCACAATGAACAAGATCATTCTTCTGCAAAGGATCTTATTATTTTTTATTAGGTCCTGACATGTAAAACGTTAGAAATGAAAGAGGGTGTGCTTTCTTTTTCACATGACTGTATGGCTAAGGTTTCTACTCCCACTTCAGTAAAACAGAGGTAAGTAAAAAGCATTACATTGAAGTATCAGGGTGACTCTAAGTTCACAAAGATCACTCTGTCTACTAAAACAGAATTTTAATGGTATAAATAAAACTTTGATTCACATCAGTTTCGCTTAAAGACTGTGAAAAGAGTTTCATAGGATGATATCTCTTAATGTTAGCACATAAAGTGAGCTATTTGTGTGGCCACATACCGGTCGTGAGGAAATGTGAATAAACATGTTTCTATGCTATTTATTAAGAGCTTAAAGATAAACTTCCCTGAATTTTGTACCTGTTATTTTCTGATTCTTTAATGTTCCTGAAGCAGCATTAGACGGATGATGTAGAGCAAGTTGAGAGAGAATAAATCTGTGTCTGAGACTGTGTGAGAATGTGTCAAAAATTTGCACTGTGATAAATATTAATGTTGATGTAATTATTTTACTGCCTAAAGTGCCTGGCTGGAAATATTTTTTAAAAGTCTAGCCACATCTTTAGACAATGCGTGCAGGCCCACGGCTCACTTCTGAAGCTCAGTGTATTGACACTTTTTTGTCTCTTTTATTCACATCGAAGTCTCCCGTCGCAGAATGAAGTCTCTTTTCAGGCTGAAAGTAAGTGGAACTGAATGTGTGAGTGCAGTTTTGATTTTTACTGTCCATCAGTACCCAGGAAGGAGAGCATATTTAAATGATCTTGCTGCAAGTGGCATGCTATCAGAGTGCTTTAAAAACAACAACAACAACAACAACAAAAAACAATATCCAGCAGTTCCACTGGGAAAAATACAATTTATTGAAGTGCACACAGAACAATATCTGTATTGTGCAGTATAAGACCCCTCTTTTATAAGTTTCCATCTTTCAAAATGGTTGATCTGCCCTTTTATAATATCTGTGCTGGTGTCTTCAGTCAGCATTGTTACATATTAGGTCTTGTTTTCCTTCTTTACAAAAGAAAACTACAGAAAACTTCTGCAGACTGAAAATTGCCTGAGCTACATAATCCATCACAGCAAACACAGAGACTTAATTTGGTTTTGTCAGTGTTTCTTGTTTTGCTGTTATTTCATTGCGCTCCAGTTGAGTGTTTTCATATCAGCGCTCACATCACATTATGTTCTGCTTACGGTCAATCTCCAGACACACACGGAGACGCGCACAAGGAGAAAGAGATGCAAGTCTATGCCAGGAAATAATCCCTTAAAAAGTATTTCATACAACATGTAAAATCACTGAGGAGAAAATTGAGTTAAAGCACAGAAAATTTTACTTTGCAGACTACATTAGATGACCCCAGCATAGGCTTTTAAAAGGTAATCAGACCTGCTACCTCACCTTTGTGCTGAGTTGCAGATAACTGCCTCCTGTAGATGTGTGTAAATGCATCACAGTGAGGCAGCAGAATAGCTGTGTGTGCACACTGACATGTTAAATTAGCCAGCAGATATGAAAGAAGGCATTTTCAGGCTGCATGAATCTCCTCAGGGAAGGTAGATGCAGGAGTTTTTAAATAGATCAGATTTTCTTTTTTTTTTTTATGTTGGGGTTGTTTTTCATTTTCATTTAATCTGGGAAAACCATAAAAGCTTGTGAGTTTGTCTCTGTTCTCTATATGTACCAATCAGCCACAACATTAAAACCACCTGCCTAATACTGTGAATCTTTCCCTCTGCCTGCCAGATCAGCTCTGACCTGTCAAGGCATGAACTCCACAGACCTCTGAAGCTGTCAGGCACCGAGACATTAGCAGCAGATCCTTTAATTCCTCTAGGTTGCAAGGTGGGGTTTGAGACCTGGGGAATAGCGAGGCCAAGTCAACACCATGGGCGCCTTGTCATGTTCCTGAAATCATTTGTAATTTTGGTGTGCAGAATAGTTGCATTATCAAGCTCAGAGAGGCCACAGCAGTCGTAAAAAGGGGTGTACGTAGGCACCAGTGTTCAGGCAGGTGGTAACAAACACGGACTGATCGTCTACATGTTAATACTGATACTAAAATAATAAATCTTATTTCTGTTGCTCCTTTCTCAACCAGAGTTACAGAGTACTTCACAGATTTCACCAAAAAAATTATCACTGAAACATTAAGAAATGCACTTTAATGCACTGATTTTGTACAAAGTTTTTTTAATGACTGAGCTGCTCTAATAATAAGAGGAAGCTCGTTCAACAGCGGTGCAACTAAAACGGTAACAATGTGGATCCCCTTCATTTTGAGCCTGGACCGTGGAATCTGTAGCAGCCATTGATTCTCTGATCTGAAGGGTTCGGGCGCAGAAACAGGGGGTTAAGAGTTCTGAGATATTAAGTGGAGCCATACCATGTAGTGGTTTAAAAGCAATCAATAAAATCCTAAATTGGATTCTGTAGGAATGGGAAGCCAGGGTAATTCTGCGAGGACTGGAGTAATGGGTTCGATGGGTTTGTGAAGAGCTTTGCTGCAGTGTTTTGTACTAACTATAGACGACCAACTGCTGCGTCATTGAGGCACGCGTGTAATGAGTTGTGCTATTTTAATAAGCAGGAATTGATTGTGAGTAAGATGTTCTGTAACATGAAATTTAAAGGTTTTGTCAAAATTTTAACAGAGCATTTTCAATATAGCATTTCTAAGCATACTAGTTTTTTTTATTTTTCTTGGAAAACATCAGTTTTATTTTCACACAACTACAACGACGAAAATTACCAGGGTGAATATTATTACCCCCCTGATAAATTGACCTTTTATTGAGCCGTAGAACAAACCTCTGCTATGCAATGATGTGATTTAACTTTGTAACGCTCAAAGCTTCTAAAATCAAGTTAAAACTTTCATTGTACTCGCAGTTTAAAAACTTCAGCAAGGGTTTGAGTTGTCACTTGAGAAAGCACCTTGCCAAAAACAAAAGAAATCAGCTTAGAGAATCAACTTGAGAAAAAGAATTACTGATGCTCACAAAGGAGGAGATGGATATACAAAGTTATCACAGCATTTCCAAGTGCCAAGAACCGGAGTGAGAAGTATCATCAAGAAATTCAAAGACAGCCACACAGTACAGAACAGCCCTGACAGCGGTAGGAAGCAAAAGATTTCAAAGACTCTGGAATGAAAACTGGGGAAAGATGTGTCTAAAGAACCCAGAACAACTGCCAAGACTAGTGAATGACTTAGGCAAATCAGGGATTGTAGTCACAGAGAAGAAAATCACTAGAACCCTTCACAGGAATAGACTGCAAGGCAGCAGACCAACAAAAACTCCACTTCTGTAGAAGAGACACCTTCAAGCCAGACTGAAATATGCTAACGATAACCTGGAGAAAGATTATGCTAACTGGAAGCGCGCCTTTTAGTCAGATGAGACTCTTATGTTTGGAGAAAGAAGGAAGAGGCGTAAGACCCTAGTAATATTGTCCCCACAGTGAAATATGGTAGTGGAAGTATTATGCTGTGGGGATGCTTCAGTACATCTGGAACTGGGAATCTCATCAAGGTGGAAGAAAACATCAAGAAAGAAGAATATGTGGAGATTTTGAAAGAAAACTTCAAGCAGTCTGGTTCATCACCCTTCATCTTCATCTTGCTTTTTTTTCACAATTTAAGAATACTTTAACCAGAAATCAAAATTATCTACCCGAAACATGCACCTGGTGAACTCCAAGGTGAATGTTACTGACCGACCTGCACAAAGTCCTGACTTGTATCCCACTGAAAATAGTTGGGGTAAACTGAAGACCATGAAGGTCCATGCCAGAAGACCACCAAATCTGAAGAAGCTTTAGATATTGGCCAAAGAAAAATAGGTAGGGAAGGCTCAGGTGATGTGCGACACTTGTTGAATCAACAAAGGATACACAACTGACTATTAGCATCATCATTAGAAATCATTTTGCTTGTGTGAGGAAGTAAAATAATGTAAGCTGCCAAAATAAAACTAGGATGTTTAGGAAAAGCTGGTTTTAAATACTGCTTGCTTTTTTTTAATAGCCTCTGGGAAGAAAACTAGCCCTGCTTCCATTATTCCATGCCCCAGTTCTGATGCTCTTGTGTTCACTGAAGGCACCTTTGGTGAGGGACAATGAGCAGCATGGGTGGGCTCTGTGACCAGTCTGCAGATACTTATGGTAAGTACATGGAATAAAGAATGAAGGGGCAAGGGGAGTGGGGGTAATGTTCCCAGAATAACTCAGATTTTAGATCTAGATTAAAGTTAAACATTTACAAGACAGACAATGCACATACTTATAAAAAATAAAAAAAAATCTAAAATTTTGCATGGAAAAAAACAACAGCTTTTTACTGTTTTCTTAAAAGGGATTTTTGGTTAGATGTCTGATATAAAGTTTGTTGATAATAAAGGCTGCAGACATTTAAAGTCATTAAAAGCATGACATTAAAGACATTAATGTCACGCCTTTTAGCCTAACATCAGTCTTTCATGTCTTGCAATTGCATTTTATGCTTCAAAAAGATTGTGGAGAAATTTGTGGAGTTTATCTTGCTGAACACAAAGTGTAAGTGTCAAAAAACTTTACATCCCATAGGGCTTATTTTCAGTAATAATCATAATGTCCGTTCTCTGGTAAACAAAATGGATGAAATACGGCTCTCCATCACCAACAACAGACGGATTATGGACTCAAATGTCATGTTTTTCACTGAAACATGGTTGAACAACAGCTGCAATGCCGGACAATGCCACTGAATTAGCAGGACGCCGCACACACCGAGCCGACAGGCTAGCAGACGACTCCGGCAAGACCAGAGGTGGAGATTTGAGTCACTGCTCACCTAATGCAGAGTTCTTAATGGTCAAATGCAGACCTTATTATCTCCCCAGAGAACTCACTTCTATCATACTCACTGCAGTGTATATCCCCCCTGATGCTAATGCTAGGTTGGCCATGAAAGAACTTTCTGCAGCCATTAACAAACACCAGACTAAACACCCCGATGCTGCTTTTATTGTTGCTGGCGACTTCAACCACACCAACTTAAAGACAGTCCTTCACAGATTCCACCAACATGTCTCCTGCCACACCAGAGGGGACAAGACATTAGACCATGTTTATTCCAACCTGGCTGGAGCCTACAAAGCAACACCCCTCCCCCACATTGGACAATCGGACCATCTCTCCCTGTTCCTCACACCTCGGTACTACCACTCATCCAACGTGTGAAACCTGCTGTGAGGACTATTAAAGTGTGGCCAGAGGGGACAGACGCAGTGCTCCAGGACAGATTCAAAAACACAGACTGGAATACGCTCACCCACACAGACCTGGACCAGTACACCTCATCTGTACTGGATTACATCTCCAAAACTACAGACAGTGTCACCACCCAGAAATGGATCACCATGTACCCCA
>VUQG01028813.1:0-21591 GCA_015106755.1 Etia nguti | reverse complement strand
AGTCAAAGTCCAGATCTAAATCCAATCGAGAATCTGTGGCAAGATCTGAAAACTGCTGTTCACAAACGCTGTCCATCTAATCTGACTGAGCTGGAGCTGTTTTGCAAAGAAGAATGGGCAAGGATTTCAGTCTGTAGATGTGCAAAGCTGGTAGAGACATACCCTAAAAGACTGGCAGCTGTAATTGCAGCAAAAGGTGGTTCTACAAAGTATTGACTCAGGGGGCTGAATAATTACGCACACCCCACTTTTCAGTTATTTATTTGTAAAAAATGTTTGGAATCATGTATGATTTTCGTTCCACTTCACACGTGTACACCACTTTGTATTGGTCTTTCATGTGGAATTCCAATAAGATTTATTCATGTTTGTGGCTGTAATGTGACAAAATGTGGAAAAGTTCAAGGGGGCCGAATACTTTTGCAAGCCACTGTATTTTGATGCTTGTCAGACTAAAAACCATTTGTCAGTGTAATAAACAGTATCCCTTTGATCTCCAACATGCTTTCATTTAGTGCTTCCATTTGAGAGTTCTCTGGCTCAATTCCCCATGAAGAATCCCCTTTGGTAGGCAGGTTAAAATTATGCATCAACTTTGCAGCAGCAGGAAGGCAAAATAATGAAATGGGCTGATGGAAAGCAGCTCAAAGGGGCTGCGCCGCGTAACACACAAGTTGTTGTTTGTGTCACAAACACAAAATTTTGCTCCCAGATTAGATCAAACAGTGTCGCCGAATTATTCCAGACCTGAAAGTGACGTTCATTTATGAAGGATTGTTAAAAGAAAGATGCTTTGGCGTAGCAGGAGCCTGCGGACAGAGAACAGTTTGGACAGTCCAGCATCATTTAAAGAATAATGAAAATATCAGATTATGGCCCGTTATGTCCAGATTACTCACCAGATACAGTCCTGTACAAATGTGTTAAACCACTCCTCGTGTCTTTGTATTTTGTGTCTTTCTCACTTTGTTACTAGCAGCCTGTCCCAAAATTCAACTAAAGAAATTTCTTTAGTTGGCTCAATAAAAAAAATAACAAAGTTTGACAGACATAACATTTGATTTTTGCACCAACAAGGTGATTTCCAAAGTGCTATTAGCTGAAAACTTGGCATATCTCAGCCTGGTGTGCAGTGTGTCCTTAAAAATTTAAGAAAACTGGACAAGTGGAGGACAAAAGAAGAAGCGGTGTGTCCTGGACTGGACTGAAAATCAGTGGCAACAGGTCTGATGGAGCGATGAATTCAAATTGGACATTTCCGGTTCAAGTCGTGGTCAGTATGTACACAGGAGGTCAGGAGAGCGGTCCAACAGTGAGTGCCAGTGCAGTGAAAGCACATCTTAACTGAAAAAACACACAGTGGATCTTGAATCATGGATGGGCCTCCACAGAGCCCGGACCTCAGCATTACTGAAGCAGTATGGCCTCGTTCTGACAGAGAACACAACAAAAGGCTGGAGAACTATTCCTGAAGATCCTCAGAGAAATTAGAAAAAAAAGCCTTTTTAACGAGAAAGGTGTTCGTACCAAATATTGATTTTCAAGCATTGTACAAACTCCGTTGTTGCCCTATAGACTATATTTCCATGTATGTTTGCATATCTTTCAATAAATTGCTGCATATAAAGAACCGAGTGCTGTATATTACTCCAGATGATTTCAGATTTTTAGCTTCCGGGGAGCCTCTAATGTTACATAACTAGTTTCATATGCAGCATGAAATTCCCAGCAGTAAACATACAGTGAGCTGTAACAGCACAGGACAGGAGAGAGCATATCAGCACTGCATCAAACTTTAAATTCATGAAATCAACCATTTAGCACCAGTCATGTTGTTTTCTGGCGATAATAATTCTGCTTTAATGTTTTTAGCTGCTGACTGATGTTTGAGGCACTGAGTCAGAGGACGGGAATGTTTTCCAAAAAGTTCCCAAACTACTGTGTAATTGCTTTTCTTTTATTTAAAAAAAGAAAAGAAATACGGGGTATCAATGTTTATTTTGTGCACTGATTGTAATAAGCTGGCAGAATAAACAGAAATCATCTTTAAAACTTAAGAAAAAATCATTTTGAAATTTGCCCAGTGGTAGCATGAAGTACTCATTTCTCTCTGTGTTTTGATTTATCAGATGCCCCCTGCTCAGAGCTGCAGGGCATGCTGTCTGGTTTGCTTCCTGACACGCAAATCACTGCATCCTCCATGAGGGACATCCACGGCTCTATGGGGGCCGCCAGGCTGGTGGCCAGTCGATCAGGCTGGTTTCCCAACCCAACACAACCCATAGTTGGAGAAGAGTGGCTACAGGTATGTCGCTATAGCCTAGCATCATTCATCTGCTCTGTCTTTTAATTTTTTTAAACTGCATGTGAGGGGCAAGCTGTCAATCACAAGGAAGCCACGACGTTGACCAAACCCTGCTTTGTCATATATATTTTACTCTTAATGGTAGCATACTATAGAAAAGCACTTCATTTTATAACAGAGAACACTTGAAACTAGAGAGTGAGACCATAAACGTCGGAACATCAGAAAAGGTCGTCTGAAGTGATAAATCAAGCGGGGGGTGGGGTCAGTTTCCCAGAGACTTGTTTTTGCAACTAAAGGAGCCAAAAAAAAAAAAAAGACACAGCATCCACATCTGTCTTTTATAATGTAATCTACAGTTTGGTCAATCAAATACTGCAGGTCGGGCTTTTTCACACCTGCACTGGCGATCACAACATCCACCGAACCCACAAAATTACTGTAAAATGACACACGTGACAACAGTGTGCAGGATCTCTAAACACTGATGGAGTTTTCAGCCATCGTTTAGATTGCATTTGTGAACTGACCTTGGTCATGAACTGCTATTGAATGGAAAGAAGAACCCATTTCCAAAGCCTGAATCTTATTAAAAGTTCCCCAATGGAAAACCAACGTTTGATTGATTATATGCTCGGGAAAGTCACAGTTGCCACAATGGGCAGGGGATCTGGAAATTGATCGGTTCCATGGTGCAGAGGGTGAGCGAGCAATAATAACTTTGTTTAACTTTGTTTTCTGTGCTGCAGGTGGACCTCGGTGTGCCCAAGATGGTGCGTGGCATTATTACCCAAGGTGCAAGAGGCCTGGAGGGCAGTGCGGAGAACAGAGCATTTGTCAGAAAGTACAAACTGGCTCACAGCTCCAATGGCAAAGACTGGACCTACATCACTGACAGCAAGACTGGGTTTGCTAAGGTAGAGGAGAACGCGCGCGCACACACGCACGCGCACACACACACACACACACACACACACACACACACACACACACGCACTCTCCTTCTTTTTGACACAAACGGGAGCCCTCTCTGTCCTCTGGTCCGCCGTCACTTCTCACTCATTTGCAGTTTATTTATAGCCCTCTCTCAGCCTTCGCTGCTTTCCCGCCGTCTCCCTCTCTTTCTCCTCGTCTTTGTCTTTCTCATTCTTGTCATTTTTCGCAAAAAAGCCGCTTTATTACAGCCTCGGCTCCGATAATAATTCAATTTAATCACCTCGCTCCTCATTCTTCGTGCTTCTGTGTCTTCCTCTCCCCGAGTCCTGCGCTCTCTCCCTCTCTCCTCTCCTCCGTCTCTCATCCTGTATTTGTCTCTCATGGGTGTTAATTAAAAATGTCTTTCCTGCATCACCACTCAGCACTGCTGGCAGTCTAACGCACTGTGAGACGGGCACTTTAAACTTTGTTCTGCTTTCTGAGACTATGTCTTAAAACGCTTTAATAGTACTACTGAGTGCCTGGATTTTCTCCTGATGCTAAAATCCTGTTCTCTCTCATCTGCCTGTCTTTTTAAATGAGCATCCTGGGAAATTCATCATACGGTTTTTAAAATTTCAGAAATGGGGAACACAGAGGATACAGTTCACTTAATGAAACCAATAGTACAACTTTCACGGCCCACGTTTTTTGAAAGGATCGCTGCAGTCTTGTCTGTGTTAAGTTTGTAATAAATCTTGTGCTTTTGCCAGAGGCTTCTTCTGCCTCAAAGACGATTTGGAAATCAAAGGAAACGTCTTCTTTCTGTTGTTATTTTTGACACATGTCGTTCTGAGCGGGGAAACAATGCTGGTTAGTTGTTTTATTTATCAAGACTTCCATTTTTTCATTGCTTTGTAATTAGGCGGGATAGTGAAATACCAAAATTTGACTGCCTCTACTGGATTTTCTGTTGTTTGGGAATTTGAAAATAGTCAAACAGATTCGGGCACCAGGCAAAGTTTAACGCTGACTGCCTTTGAAACGATGTCAAAGAATTTATCATCAAATGCTTGAATGAGCTGAACTCTCAGGTCTTTCTACACCAGTGAAACTGTTTCGTGCTCACCTTTCGCACTGTTCCTCTCCTCAGATTTTTGAGGGGAACAGCCACTACGATACTCCAGAGGTCCGGAGGTTTGACGAGATAGTGACTCAGCACATCCGAGTCTTTCCAGAGAGGTGGTCGCCCGCCGGGATCGGCATGAGGATGGAGGTTCTCGGCTGTGACCTGCCTGGTAGGAGCGCACACACGTGGATGATAACAGGAGAAACTACACACACTTTAAACTACACACAGATGAAGTAAAGTTGCATGCGTGGATAAATATCCAACAATGAACAATCCCACACAGTAGCAGGAATGAAAGTTGAATACATCTGCACATATACGACAAATTACACCATCTCTGAACATATTTCAAAACAGTACACATGCCCTTTAAATCAGACCATTTTTGTCTTTGTCCTCGTTGTGTTTTTATCTGCCACTGTGTATGGCTCTGTCCTTTTATATGTAGATTTTGTATGTGTACACAGCATGTTCCACACTACAGCGACACAGTTTTCCTGGTGCTGGATTTGGATTTCACTACAATACCAGATTCTTAGCTTTAATCCAAGGATTCAAACTTGTCATATGAAAATAAATGTTAAATTTTAAATTCTTTGTCCAGAACCAGTGGACTTTACAGTAAAATGGCTTTGCTCCTTTGTCTTGCTTTGCCAGACCTTTAATCATTTCTTGTTTGTGGCCTGCCTTAGTTCAGCAGTTGTAATGCATGCTCATTGAGGCTAAGATCAGGTGATCGGCTTGGCTATCACAGAATATTCGACTTGTTTACTTGCAAAAATGCGTCAGTTGCTTTCACTGTATTTTGGGGGTTATTATCCATCTGTACTGCGAAGGTCTGTCCAGGAAGTTTGTCCCTGCACTTGAGAATTCATCCCAGTGGTTCTTTCTTCTTATGCATTATCGATAGAGACTGGTGGCCCATCATTATGAATGGTGCTTCCAGATGGGGTCTGGCTTTTCTAGTTTTATCTGACCTGCTTGCTTTTGATGCTGAACACTGGTTTGCACTTTGTGTTGAACCCTCTGCATTTCCCTCTTCAAGTCCTCTCTGTATGATGTACTTGGATAATAACACGCTGACCTGCAGGAGAGTACTCTTTACCCGTTTCTTTATCTATCCTGCGATCATTTGCTGAGCTTTACATGTAGCAGAAATGACTACCAAACTTTTTATGTTTCCCAAATCAGCTCTTAAGCTCTTAAACTTAATAATAACTGCACTGTGATCTTTGGTCCTTCCCCCTGTTTGGATGTGAAGAGCCTAAATTTCAAGCTTCTGTGATTTTCAGAGCAACTAAGATAACAAAACCTGTGTCTGTGTCCAAACAAACATACATATATATATGAATAACTGTAGTATTTGTGCTTCTGTCATGGATTCTCCAACATATCATTGGGGTTGAAGTTAATCATCTTGCTCTGCAGGAGGGTTTTCAACATGTCTGGACAGGGATTAACATGTCTAGGTCATGGGACTAATAGTGGCCAGCTGTGTACTATATTGTGTTCCCAGCCCATTATGTTAGTAGCATGTTGCTAGTGTTTCGTGAAGGATTAGTTAAACTTTGGTATCCGTGATGAATCCCTGATCGGTGTTTTCCTTTTCCTGTTGTGTTTTTTTATATATTTTAGAGGATGCAGTTGTTTATCATGAGTGCTTTTTAGTGTGCGGTGTGTGTAAAGTGATGAATGTGGACCATTACTCTATATGCCACTTTACTGAGCTGTGTAACCACAATTTATTATAATATGCTAGTGTCGCATGGACCTTGTTAGCTGTGGCAAGCATTTTTTTACAGCTCGACAATAATTTAAGAATTAAAGCAATCCATTGTACAAACCTGACACTTTTTTCCTTTTGCTTAACTTGAGCAGTAATAATGAGCTGTATAAATTCTCTGCTAAATGAAGCAGAGACAATGGATGCGTTGTCACTAAAGCTGGGATATTTTAATGTACTGTACTGCATGATAATATGATCATGTCCTATAGATATATAGTTATTACACAGTATTACACAGTAACAGCAGTTAAATCGTGTTTTCATAACTAGAACTCGATACCTGCTGCTGTTATGACCAAAGTCCTCTCCTTCCCTGTGCTCTCTCCTTCCAGCGTTTTTTCCTGCTTCAGTCAGGTTGTGACAGGTGAAGACGAGAACAGGAAATGACACGTACCTGTTCCCAGTGGACATGAAGGGGGTTGTTGGCTGCAACCGATGGCTCCAACTCTGTATTTGTGAGCAAGTGTGTGTCCATTTGGGTTTCCGACAGAGAGAGGGGGAACCCGAGGGGAACGTTATATCCCAGATGTGTCAGACCTAACCAGGAGGCCGGTGATGATGGGGACAGAAAGGGCAGCCTCTTCTATTGTTAATACAGTTTTTAACAAGTGACCGTGGACGGAGAATAATGCAGATTATACAGGAAAATCAGAGTGTTTCAGGAGGTGTTGAGTCCTGACATGACACCATCGATGTGCTGCAGCATGTGGTGATTTACATCTTTGCACTTGATATTTTCATACACGTCAAACTCTTCATGAAGCCTCTTGAAACTTTTAGTCCTTCCTCCAATGAAACGAGAACAGAGCTACTACGTCAGAGATGTCAGACTCATTGTACGTCGTGGCCACATAAAAACCAGTGAAAGAAATGTGTAAAGAAGTTTAACGACACATTTAATCTCTGACATAATATAAGACAACGAAGTGCAAGTTCAACAGTATGTCTCGGTTTTTCTACATGATAAAGAAATGCTGCTGTAGGGAATGAAAGAAATCTGTCAGCACGACTCTTTCAGCTAAAGTGTGAAATTACAGGAAAAGTTCTGGGAGCTCGTTACCCAGAAAGTCCTGTGATTATAAAGCAGAAAGTTTTTTAAATTCACGGAAAATCTTTTTTTCCCTGTGTAAAAAAAACAAAAAACAAGTGCATTTCTAAAGTAGAAAACTAGGATTTTTTCTGGGGTTTGATTGGATATCTGTTAGTTAATTACCTTTGCTTAGTATGAAAGGCCATGGAGGACTTTACTGACTCTTTATCAATAGAAAAAGCTGTAAAACTTATGAAAATACAATTAAAACTCAGAAATGTATGCCCCTGGCGGGCCGATTCTGGCTCCCGGGCCTTATGTTTGACACACTTATACGACATTAAATATGCAGTCGAATCCATTAAACTCCATCTGCTTATATTTAACAGTTTTTCCAGTTAAACCTTTTGGTTCAAGCGTAACACAAATCCAACTCTCCCAGTTAACGAACTCATTAATGCCAGGACCAGGGGAGAGCTTTTTGGTTTTTTTTGGTCATAAGCAAAAAGTAAAATATGCATAAACGTAAGTAACATCTGACACGAGCGCACAGGTTATTCTGTTCATAAACTACAGGTGTGATAATCGTGCACTCGATATCTGCACCATCATCTCCATGACTGTAGTGCAGATGAACATCACTGCGGTTGTGCTTGCCCTGATTGTCTGCTGGTCTGGCTTTCGATGTCTGCGCGCCAGATGTTTGCCTTCTGGTTGTAATCCGTGCATTACACACGATAACAGTTCACTTCCACTTCACGTGTACAGCACAGTAACCGCTCGTGCTGCCATCCAAACTACAACACACAACCACACACTAAGTTAATTGTATGTCTTTAGTGGCTTAGAGCAAGTGAGTATTGTTAAATTTCACTTTGTCTGTGTCTTAAATGGTCTCCATTCTACGATCCAGTCATTTCGCCCTGTTTCCTTCTTGCCCGTGTGTGTTTTTGTTCTACCGGTTGAGTCGAGTTGTAAAAGAAGATTAAATATTCAACGGTGCATCAGTTTCAGTCCAGTGACCACAGCTCTTTACACATAAGTCAGAGACTCGCAGACATTCAAGCCCACGTTTGTCCTTATCACCGAGCGGACGTGCACAGAGTTACCCGTTTTAAAAAAGGATCCTTAATCTTCTTTTGTTTAGCGAAACAAGGAAATGCACACTGAAATCCTCACACTCCCGAGCTTTGCATTGTTGTGACCTTTTTAGGAACATTTCTACGTCAGCAAAACTTAAGATACAGCAAATATAAAACAAAAAAAGAGACAGCTCCACCTACAATTAGGATTCCCCTTTTTTTCCTCACACTTTAGCACAAATAGTCGAGTCACATCCCGCCTGTCTCAGTGCTGCTCAGGAAATAATTGGCATGCATTAATGAATTCATTAATAAATAAGCAGCGTATCGCTGTCATATGTTCTCCAACACAATCACAAACATTCACACCGGGGAACGCATCAATCCAAGCAGCCAGTTTAATATTCAGTTAACACTATTCTCTTTTTCTGGGGACTGAACTTGCATCTATACTGAGCCTGTTCATGCTTATGCTCAGCTCACAGTTTTTTTTATTGAGTATATGAATATTAGAACTGCAGAAATCAAGTTTGTTTCCTGGGAATTTTTGATGTAAATAGAAACTTTTCAGCTGCTCCACAAAAGTGTATACAGTATACTGTGGCACTCACAATTACTATATTCATGATTTAAATGTTAAGACAAAGATGGTACAACACGCTGTCAGTCATACACCTCACATCCTCTAAACAGCAGCTTTAACGAATTTAAAAGGAAACTGCTTTTCCATTAGTGCCCCTGCGTTGTTTTCATATTTTACAGGGAAGCACGCTGACCTGGCCACGGGGCTGTAAAACAATTTCCTCACATGAGAGAGACAATCTCAGCGCACAATTGCAATGAAGAAATCCAAAATTACAGATACGAGGCTCTTAGGGGGCATGCAATCATGTCGTTTACCATCTCATTATTGTACAAACCTTCGGTGCAAAAACAGAAACAAAAGCCAGAATATTATTGCGGGACTCGTTCTAATCATTCACGCTAGCTACGGAGGCAACATGTAATTTAGGTCTCATAACCCCGACTACTGGATCTGAACTCTGAGCTCACAAGCTGCCAGTTTTGTTCATGTTTTAAATGACTGAGCTATCAGAACATCTGCTACACTCTCATCTCTTCACACCTAGCTGTTGGCAGGCAGGCACGTATGTACACGCACACACACACACACACACACACCACCTGTTTGGCACAAAGATGTGAGTTTGGTTTTAGTTGTGTAAATACATGCTTAGTTTCTCATCACATTTGATAACTACATTGTTATGGGCGGGGTGCTTGAGGAAAATAATGGAGACAATGACAAACACAGACACAGAGTGAAAGCGGCTTTTGTCCGGAGCCTCAGAGTGCTTAATAACAGCTTTATTTTTATTCAGCTGCTGCTGCTGCTGCTCTCGGGATCACGGAAGTCTTAAAATACTGCCAACCAGATTGTGACACAAATTATGATTCCTTGTTATTATGTTCCAACAAAACTGCAATGATTAACGCGATAGGAGCCTCACTCGTGGCTGATGAATGCTGCTTTTCATAGCAGACTGTAAATGAAAGATAAGCATGGCTTGTAGTTCTGGAAGAAGTGCCACAAAACGTGCACTCTTTCTCATGGTCAGCAGGGGGCGACTTCTAAGAAATCTATGGGCTCAAATCGTGATGAGTGTCTGCATAGTGTTCATTTTGCAAATTGTGATTCCCGTTACATTAAAAAAGGATGAAAGAGCAGGGTATGGCTGCTTTGTGGCTGATTTGCTGTGACCATGAACTTCTCCTGCAGTTTCTTGGCCTGATCTCCACAGCTTGCCTATCATGTCACCAAGACGGCAACGGCATAAATTGCTCTGCTCGCGGCTTCATGGAATAGTGTTACATTGGCCTCATGTATCTTTTATGTACGGTTTATGTCCTTTTATTAAAAATATGGACTCTAAAAGAGTGCTGTCTGAAATTCTGCAAGATCTGGGGAAGCACATCGAGCAGGGAGGGTTTGACAGGCTGTCCAAAAAAAAGAGGACATAGTCCTGAGTGAGAAATCCCGGTGCAAATGTGGATTGTTCTGAATGTGATTCAGAATATTGTTGGCAAAGCGTACCGCATTAAATTTCCATGTAGGAAGCCTTAACTGTGGCTGTGACTTTATGACGAGTGTTGCAATATGCACAGGCGACTAATGGCCAAAAACTTTTCCTTTGTCAGTCACTGACACACGGATGGAGTTGGACCGCGAAAACACACACATGTCAGTCGTTACAGTGGCACCCTGGAGGGGAACGCTGCTGATCGTCCTTGTTAAAGACATTCTGGAGGTGTTTTCCAGCAAGTCATTCAGATTTAGCCAAGTGTGTGTGTGTGTGTGTGTGTGTGTGTGTTATGTCCAGCTTTGCTGATCGCATTCACATGTGGGCCATGGCCTGAGTCCAGACACTTTCATGTGATCTGCAGAATGTGTCCTCAGTTACACCCACTGTTCCCTCTCCCTGCTCCTCTTGCCTTTTCTCATTTCACTGAAGAAATGAAAGTGATTATGAATGCAATGCCGCTTCCAGTAACAATAACTAGTATGCAGACTGGGTAATTTTAGAAAGAAAGAGCTGCACACGTCACTGTGATTTTTGTTTTTTTAAATGGGTGTCCAAAGTCTTTTTTTTTTTAATGGAAAAGCAGAAATGGAAAAAAGGTTCGAGAGAGGTTGTGTGCATGTTTGTGGCTTCTGCAGGTTTCACTCCGTGTCCTGCCAAGGCTCCTGCAACAAGCCCCTCACCACACCCACACAGACACACTCCGTCTCTCCAGAGTCCCCACCTTCCCTTCTCTGTTTTTATACTTGTGATTTCTTTCCTCTCTCGTCTTCAAAAACTCAAACTTATGTCCATCTAATCAGTGCACAACAGACTCAGGTAGTGCACAACTTCTACATAAGAACAGGGATGTAAAAATAAACAGCAATCAATTTAAAGATCCTGAAGGGATAGCTGTTCTAAATTTTTGCACCACACTATGTTCCAAAGTGTCTGATAACACAATGCACCAGGGTGAGCGACATAAAATCAATTGTCCACCACGGCGGAGAAGCTGAATGCCCTGCAGCAGTGCTCCCGGTTCGGGGTTATGCTTTAGCAAAGACAAAAGGCCAAGTTTGCAGCTCACAGTGATGTTCTACTGTTAAGTGTTGAGCAATCTAAGCTATTTTAACCACACAACAGGGATTTGTTTACTTCAGGACAGCTCAGTTTATCTGTCCCTTCCCTTCCCCTCTCTGAGATGTCACACATGGAAACACTTAGGACGCGCTCCAGGTTGGTTGCGGATGCCTGTGTGTATATGCAGGTAGGGCTCTGTGTGCAATGAAAGCTCGTGTTTTTCCAATATAAATATTTAGGTTTGGCTCAGCATGCCTTTCAGTGTTTCTCAAATATGCCTTTCTCTTTTTCCCCTCTGTTTCCTCATCCTTCCATCCATCAAGCCATACAAAAACCCAAATGGAGGGCTACACGAATAGTGCCCTCGCTCTTACTTGCTATATTTAATGTTTAAAAATGATTTAATTTCTCTTCTGCAATCCACTAGCCAAAACTCTCTGTGCTCGGTGATGAAAGACAAAATGTTTCCCTTGTCCCAAACCGTACATCCAGCCTGTCATGTGTTGCACCTGCGGTTTAATCCGACCATGCCCGAGCCTTGGAAGGAGACATCCTTGTTAGCTTATTAATGCTTGGTGAGCAAGAAAGCTGTCCTTCTCTTCTCCATAGATCCTAATGGCCTACTTAGCTTAATGGTTTTTTCCACACTTAAATTCATTTTCGCTGTAGCTCACCATGTTTCACTGATGTAGTTACACATTCACTGCCAGCAGCTTCTTTTTATCATCTCAGTTGTTGTCGTACTTGTCTTGACACTTAAGGCTACAATTACAGTCGTATACCTTGTGGTGCTTTGTTGCACAATGGGCTAATGAGCAATTTACTGTCTGTAGTTTCCTGACATGAAGAGTGCTTTTGCTTCTCAGCTGCGCAGCTCATGGCTCTGCCTTTTAACCAGAAGTTTGATTGTTGGCAGCTTTTTAACCACAGTCATGTGCTCAGTTTTTACACACCCGCTGCAGAAACTCCCCTTTCCTGTCTACTAATGCAAAACCTTGTGGTCCACTGTAGCACCTATCATTAAAAAAATAATTTAAAAAAATTATATAATTGGTAGCTTTCTGTACAATGAGCTAATTAGCCATTTAGTCTGGAAATAATATGCTGCTGTAAAGAACTCATATTCCAAACCACTCATTTACAGAAGAAGGAGTCATAATGAGTTCAGCACTTTAAGCCACATACAGTACAAACCAAAGCCACAGTTTTGGGTTTAAGAACAGTTGTCTGATTTCCCCTTCACATGTTTTCCAACATCACCTGTGATGTGATGTCATATTTTAGCCTTTAACAAACCCCTCCTTTAGACTCATTGCACAGCAGGTCAGATTTTCTACTTTTTTCTGCTTCCAACTACAATGCTTACTTTTAGCAGCACACATTAATATTTAATATTTCAGTCTGAATGGAAACTGTAGCAAGTTTATAGCAGTAAATATGAGTTTTATGGTTCAACTGGAAATTCTCCTTATGCAGATGATACCTAACACACACACACTCGTTTTCATATCTGAGTGAGGACATCTCATTGACATAATGCTTTTCCTAGCCCCTTACCCTAACCCTGGCCATCAAAAATGAATGCCTAATCCTAACCCTCAGCCTAAACCTAACCATAACCTAATTGTAACCCTGACACTAAAACCATATTTTGAGCCTCAAAAATGCCTTCAAACCCGTTGGGACAGGTGTTTTGTCCCCACAAGTATAGTAGCATGCCAATTTTCTGCCCTCAAAAATATGTCTAAACATGTACACACACACACACACACACACACACACACACACACACACACACACACACACACACACACACAGGTTAGCCAGTTTCGTCTGTAAGGAAGGCATGCCTTTCAGTTATTAAGTGGAGGAAATCCCCTCCATACTTACACACATGCACCATGTCACCAATAATTGAGTAGCAACAGCCTTCTCTGTCTCTTAGAGAGACACACACACACACACACACACACTGTGTCAGTAGTCATTATTTAGGCTGACAGAGGTAGATTTATACCCAGAGCTCTTTCCATAATTGAACAGTTTTCGTCTCTGTGTTTCCGCTTTGCCTTGCTCAGTCAGCAGCTTTACAATGAGCCCTTGGGCCTGTGACACCTTCTGTTCTTCAGTTTAGAAAGTGTGCGTCTGTGTGTGGAAGAGAGATCGAGTGGGAGGGTCTCTGCAGGTTTCTGTAAGTCAGCTCTGGATGACCCATCTGCAGAATATAGATGTCAGGACTGTTTTTTCCTCATGCATGTCTGTTTAAATCTTCCCACGAGTGACTGAACTCTGCCACCTTGTATTTGTCCTGTCATTTATTTCCATTCAGCAAGTAAAAGTTCCTGCAACAACAATTTAAAAAAAATATTATTAAGGTAACTTATTTAAATTATTTCACTGACCTTTAGTTGATACAGAGAGGACCCTGGTGGATTGAAGAAGAGGATGAGGACTAGGAGGAGTTAAGAAGAGGGGAGGAAAGGAGAGCCAAATTGAATTAGGCAGGTGGAGAGAAGATGGAGATAGAAAAAGGAGGCTGACTGGAGCTGTGTGTGGTCACTAATTAGGAAATTGGTGGTGCGAGGTGGAAAGGGTTATGTTCCCTTTTCTGTGTCTCCCTCTCATCTCCTATTCCTCCCTCTCTCCCCTCAACATGGGGGGCTAATTACAGTGGTAAAGGGCACCAAATTAAAACAGCTTAATGTCAGCAGCTGGGAGCTGCTTATCAAATGTTAATATCTAATTTTGAGCATGTGTGTGTGTGTTGAAAGAGCAATATGAGTGTTTATGCTTACATAATAATCGTGCATACTTTGACCGTGAGCAGACTGTGTAAACAACTCAAAGTTATGCGCACACACACACACACACACACACACACACACATTAGAGTGGATGAACCCTGACACTGCAGTGCACTCAAAGCTATTAGCAGAAGCTTGCAAAGGTTACCAGTTAACGCTAAACAAGACACACACACACACAGAGAAAGATCAGCGTGTGAGTCATGGAAATATCTACAACGATTACACTCGTAGCAAATCTGCAGCAGTCTGAGATTCACTGAACTGGTGATTAGAATCTACGTCAAATAACAGTGGACAGACTTACAGCACAGAGAAAAGTGCTGAAAGGTGGAGAAGAGTAAGAAAGAGCAACAGGTAGAGACCCAATCTCAACAAAGAGATGAAGAAAGAGCTGCAAGGGGGCGAGGAGAAATCGAAATATACCTCAGGAAGAGACGACAGAAAGAGAGAGCGAGGGAAAGAGTTATGAAGACGAAAATTGTGGTTGTGGTAAAAAAGAAACAAGACTGGGTAAGATTTCACTTCTGTGCAGGAGAGGCGAGGGAGCGTGTGTGTTTATGTGTGTGTGTGTTTAGAGCTTTTTGTGGTGTCAATAGTGGTTTTGCAAAGCAGAGCCGAATCTGGTCCGATTTATTGTGACAAACGAGAGACAGAAGATGGAAAAAAAAAGGGAGGAAAGAAAGAAAAGCCATGAAACGAACAGAAGACGGAGAAAAAAGTAGCTTCTGAGAATAATTTGGTGAGAGGTTTGTGGTGTCTGGCTTGTGAAACGCAAGCCAATCTTCTGTTCCCTTACGTCAACACGCAGAGACACACTTACTTTCACCAGTGTGTGTGTGTGTGAGAGAGAGAGAGAGAGAGAAGAAAGAGAGATGGGAAAGCATTCATTGCCATTTAAGGAATCTTAACCAGCAGTAGAAAAACTGCTTATTAAGACCAGAAGGTTTTGGGGTTACACTGTCATACCCGAATGCTGACGTCTCTGCTCTGCAGGTCTGTGTGTGTGTGTGTGTTTGATCTATCATACACTCGTTGCACGCTGCTGTGCTCCAAGGTCAGTGTGAGTGCAGCATCTATCATCATAGCATTGTGTGAGCGCGCATGCCAGCCTGCAGTGGATAAACAGAGTGGTGTGGCACAGTCCTGAGCTGAGTGCCAGCTCACTGCATCAGCTCACTCTGTCCCCGCCTGGATCCTGACAAACGTCAGCCCCCGAAAACGGCGAAGAGCATAAAAGCATCGTCAGTTAGCACTGTGTCTAAAGCCTGGCTTTGCTCAAACATCACAGCTGCACTGATAAATATTACTATTTTCCACGGTGCAGCGAAGCAGTCGCAGAACAAACTGTGAATATTTAACAAGGCGAGCTCAGATTTAGTTATTCCAAGCCCAGCATCGTCTCTGCTTATTACACAGTTTGACTGTCTTGGAGAGAAAACAGTAAAACAGATTATCTATTGCCTATTCTATTCTATTCTGTTCTATTCTATTCTAACCTTTTGTGTTTATTTTTGGTGTTGATAGAAACCACCACTGTACCTGACACTGTGACCCCCACCACACCCAGAGTGGAACAGACGACCTCTGTGATGAGATCTGGTAAACACACACACACACACACACACACACAAACAGTTTGTGAAACAGTCACAACCTCTGATCTATTGGTTTGTGTTTCTGGACACAAATTTTCACCATTTTTCACGCTCCTCCACATGAATTTCTCACCTCTTATTTTCTTAAAAGCGTGTTTTCATCTGTCTGGTGTCACATCCACTCATTTGTGCCATGCACACAAAATTGATGTTTTTCACATATAAAGCATGACAAATCCACGTTTGAAGGCGTTGGTGGTGTGACCGAGTTCACATCATAACGTCGCAGGTTCAGGGTCGCAGGGTGGGTGGAGTCTATCCCAGCTGTCATAGGGCGAGATGTAGTGGGTCTGTTGCTGGGCTAATACAGCGACAGATAATCATTTATATTCACACCTATGGGCAGTTTAGAGTCATCGGGTAATCTATCACGCATGTGTTTGGACTGTGGGAGGAAGCTGAAGGACCTGCGGATAACCCAGGCAGGTGCAGGGAGAACACGCAGAGCTCCACACAGACTCCAGCTGGCATGAGGTGACCATGCTCACCGCAGCAGCATACTGTTCCACTTAATGTATTTTATTTTTATTGTTATTTTAAAAGACATTTAAAATTTATCATTAAAAGCAAATCGAGAAGATTTATCCACACAAAACAGCTCGCTTTATAAAAAGACCATGCTGTGACTTAAAAAGCAACGGTCGCCACTTCTTTTCAGCTCTGTTTTCCTGGTTGCCGGGGTGACGTGTCCCCACTTTGTCTGGACAGAATATGCAGCGCACACGCTAACTATAGTTCCTGCTGAAATACGTCAGTTTCAAAGTTCTGCTGACTGTCAGGAAAAAAAACCCGTCCCATTTCAAGTCAACATATGCAAACAAACTGGTTATTTTTCATGACTATTTCACATTTTGCTGTAACACACACACACACACACACACACACTCTCTTCATTCGAGTGCACGCTATCTGCGCTCTCCCATATGCAGATTTCTTGCATGCACGCATGCATTTATTTCTGCTCGTCTCTCATCCACACACACACACACACTTGTGCACACACTCGAGCTCTTAAGGTCAAACTCATGATGTCAGTGTGCACCGTGGGGCCTCTGGGCTTTGAAGTCTGTTAGATTCAATAGTCCCACAGGAAGCTCCGTTTGACTGAAAATAAGCTGGCACAGCCAGAGGATCTTCATACAAACACAGGCTCACATATTGGGAATATGATTTCACAGCTATAGGTCACCGACTGCCTCACTGGAGTTTATGCAGAGCGTATTGTGATGTAGTTTAAGGAAGTGCCTTTGCTTTTTTGTTTCAGCACAACTTAAGGTAGCAGCTTATTGCAGTCTAATTACAGCATCGTTTTGACATTTTCCTTCTCGTTCGTGCCCGTCTTCTTACTTTCATGTCACCCCTTGAGTTTTGTATCATTCACCCTTTGCTTCGCTGCTTTCTTTCTGTCCATTTTCTGTCTGTGTTTGCTTTCTGTTATCTCCGCAGTCTGCTGCAATTACTCTTTCTTTCAGTCTGGCTTTTATTCTCCTTTACTCTAATATTTGTATTCAGTATGATTTTCAAGATGTCATATTGCACTGAGCGCTATTGCAAAACATCTCAACACAATGCGAATGTCTCTCACGGCACTATCAAAACAAAGACCCTGCCATTATGGGACCGAGTCTCACAAAAGAAAACTGAGAAAAAAAGAATTTGTTTAAATCCAACACAATACTAAAAGCACTCAGAAGAAGCTCTCGGGTGGTAATCAGTAGTATTTTAGCCCAAACAGACACTTTTAAACACCTTTATTTGTAATCTGTTTTTCTTTCTCGATTCACAGCCACCACTCCGTCCCTGTCGGCCGTGTGTGGCTTTGAGCAGAGCTTGTGCGGGTGGTCGGCTGATCCCCAGTCAGGTGTGAGCTGGACCCTGCACACAGCCAGCAGCAGCTCCACTGGGCATGGCGCTCATGGAACAAGGCAGGACCTGGCACTGGGATCAGAAAGTGAGTACCCATGTACTTTTTAGACTGAAGGGGATAAAATGTGTGATTTCTGGAATAATTCAGTTTGATAAACTGTGTTGGTTTAATTCGGACACGAGCCCGTCTCTTCAAGTTTCTCGTCGCGATGTCCTCTCACAGTATTTCTTGGCTGCTTGACAAATGATTTCGTCTTTTGCCGCAAAAAAAAAAAAAATTCTGACATTTCCTCTGTGAGACGAAGCAGATTGCACATTATATGAGAATAACCTTGCTAGCTCATTGAGCTACAAACAACCCATAATGCCTTCCTCTAAACCAAGAGGCTCAATCTGTAGAGGACATTTGGTTCTGCAGACACACAAATGTCTAAATCACTGAACAAATGCTCATTTTTAGACAGAATTTTGAATAAATCTTGAATCTGGTCTGGTTAACCTGAGCATTATGTTAGCTTAAATAGGCTACAAAGCACATCAGTATTAAAGCTGCTTTAAGCCCCTGTCACACAGGTGTGGAGACTGGCTGGAGCCACTGGTTCACAAAGGAAAAATCTAGATTCCTCAGCCAGTTGGAAAGTGATTGCAGGAAGTTGCTTTGGTTGGTACCAGATTGTTGTGGTCGATCATAGTTTGCATAGGAGACGCCAACTTGTCTGTAAACAGCCACCAACTACTCACTAGGCGCTAGCAAAATCCAAATTCAAACCTATTTGTAAAGCAAATTTAACACAACAAAGTTGACCAAAGCGCTGCATATGAAGGGTTAGATAATAAAATAGGAGATACCCCATATACACGCACACACGTGCCCACACACATCAATAAGTATATCAAGAGGTTAAAAAAACATACAACAGCTTAAAAACCTAAAAGTGCTCCTTCTGAGTTTCCCTTTAAAAATGTGCGAGGTTAGCATGGAGCTTACATGTCTTCCATGAAAGCTACAGGCAACCACAGCAGTCTCCTAGCAACCAAACCAGTCACAATCAGGTTTTTGGTGGAGCGCCGTCTTTACGGCTAATTTCACCCAGAAACCACTCGCCAACTGATCGAGGAATACACGTTTTGGCCTGTGTGACAGAGGCCTCAGCCTACCTACCCATGCTCCTCTGCAAGCATCTTTGCAACCCACCTGCAGCTACCCCTGCTCATGTTGTTTGCTGTGTGTTGTCACTGATGCCTTCTGTGTTCTGTACTCTTATTGTAATAATGTCATATATCCGTGATCACTTAACAGTCTTCACGTGAAGAAATCTGATCTTAAGATTTTCAAAATAAAACTGCTTACAAGCAGAGAATAATAATTAATAGTTATAGCTCCGCTAGCTTTCTCAAACACACACTGTAGAAATTCACCAAGCAGACCTTCCATCTTCTGAAATCTCCACAGGGTTAGAACCCATTAAAAGGATTTATGGGTGGGCCTCCTCCTCTAATTAAACACTCAAACTTTATGAAAACTCCACGGGCCCAGCAGAAAAACATTACTTATTATCTGGGCATTTCTCATTTCACAATATTTCTGTTTTTTTAAAGACATAAAAGAAAGCATCGTCACGCTGAAATGCCTGACCTTCCTCAGCACAAAGACTTCTTGAGCTAATTAAGAGCAAAGCGGTCGTCCTGTGGTGGAATATTATGCATCCCAGTGCCGGGAGGAACCACTGACAGCAACCATGATGCAAGGATTTCACTCTTATCTGTAAAAAGTGTGTACGACGTCTGAATTGGAGTTTTTAAAAAAACGTTAGGTTTAACAGTTTCACTTTCCTTACCCTAGTTTGTTACTTTCTCATCCTGTTTGTCGGTTCTTTTCTATTTTTTCTCGTTTTCAGATCTAATCCACGACAGTTCTTCTTCGCTTATCTTTTTTATTTTGTGCTTGAAGCGTCTTTGAATGCTGTAATTATCTGACTTCAGGCTTCGTGTTTCTTCTTTTTCTGACTTCTTTTCCTTTAATCTTTCCTTACAAATGTCTTTTGTTCTCAATCCTTATTATCTCATGTTTTCTTCTTCAACATACAGCTGAATTATTCTTTTATTAAAAGTCATTCATTTCCTTTTGAGGTTGAGTCATACTGATATATCATATATTCTTACTGGCCTCACCTCCATTTCCCTAAGTGGTACTTGCATTTTTCTGTCCATCTCTAACAAGAGAGCAGGAGGACTGTTTTATCAATCACACTCACACACTTACTGTACCTACACACCCATAAGGTGCACACACACGGCCCAGAGCGGTCAGATAAGTCAGATGATGGCTTTGACAGAAGTGCTGCCTTAGCTCTTCAGCTCTCCCCGGGGCTCCACACACACACTTACACTCACACACCACAACTCAAGGTGGAACTGTCTGTATATTAAACACCCAAGGCATAAGGGTGCCCCCCCCCAACACATACACACACACACACACACATATATATATGACCTTGCCATCCACCAATGTTTTCTTTGTATCTGCTGAAACCATCCAGTTTATGGTTGAACGAGCAGCAGCTTTATAAACAGACAGGGCCGTGACATAAGGCAAAACTCTACATCTCACTAGGATCTCGTGAATGTGCGCACGTATATGTATGCACCCTTATGGGTGTGCGCCTGTGAGTGTATGTAATTGACTTAGCAGCGTCCCTGTCTCCATGTTTGACAGCAACATGACATTAAGTCTTGTTCTACAGCAACATTAGCATGGCACCCTGTCTGGAAGCTGTCTCGATATGCAAATCAAATCCCCAGCCCTTGTCATTAAGAGCCCTTTTAGGTTTTTTAAGAGAGGAAAATCCAACCAGAACAGAGCTCATAAGTTATTCTTTTGATCTAAGATATGACACGACTGAAGTTCTTCACCCTGGAGATTTTCATTGAAAGAGGAGTTGTTGTTGGAGATGGAATAGTTATTGATAGGGAAGGGCTGAAAGAAGAGAAGAAGAGATAACTGACAGCGCTGTCTCACTTTCGTTCGCTTCATAACTCTGCATCCAATCGTCTTGATGTTTAAATGTGATGAGAAATATATTGATCAGCCTCTGTCACGTGGAACCTAATCACACACGTACAGGCCTATTGTACAAGTGTGAGGATGGCACATGAGGAAACACCACCACAAGAAACTGAACTCGAGCACAAAGATTCACACACACAGATATAAACAAAGATACCTAAAAGTGAACCAGCACTCTTGTAAACAGACTGCAACACACACACACACATACACACACACACACACACACACACACACACACACACTTCCCTCCCTCCCTCAGAGCCAATTCTACATCCCTGTCTATCCCTCCCATGGAGACTTGTTAATTAATTCCCTCCCTTTGTACGTTTGCCAAGATCAAACGCAGAACGACAGAAAAACACTGCGACTTTTCTCTAACTGTACTTAATGAGCAACGGTAATTTAGGTCTTTTTTTCCATTGCCTCCAAGTGAGGAGCTGAGTTACCTAAACCCAAATTCTTTATTCATTATGATGAATGGCAAAGGCTGTCAAATGTTTTTCTTCCTATCCTGGCTGAAGATGGATGGATGGATGGATGGATGGATAGATAGATGATAGATAGAAAGATGGATGGATGATGGATAGATGATGGATAGATGGATGGATGGATGGATATATGGATGGATAGATGATGGATAGATGGATGGATGGATGGATAGATAGATGATAGATGGATAGATAGATGATGGATAGATAGATGATAGATTGATGGACGGATAGCTGGATTATAGATGGATGCATAAATGGATGGAATATAGATGGATGGATAAATGGATGGATAGATGATGGATAGAT
>VUQG01028808.1:10512-37896 GCA_015106755.1 Etia nguti | reverse complement strand
GGTCCGATAATAAGCACCACACCCGCAGTAGATGTGCTCGGTGTGAGGTCTTGCAACAAGTTATCAAATACGGTGCATTTGTCGGCTTTTAAAAAAACGCTATGCGTCGCCAGGTGTTTCATCAGATTCGAGGTGTTACGTCCTTTGCACAGTATCACCTTAAAGCACTTGTTGCAGGCTGCTGAGTTTGAATCTTTTGCTGTGAAGTACAGCCAGACTTTTGACCTCTTCGCCTTGGGCATTTTTTATCTGTAGCTCTGCTTTAAAAGAACGTACGTACCTGGGCCCGCCTACTATCCTTGGAAAGGTAAAATGATTGGCTAGAATCCTAAGTGTATGACATCTCAGGAAAAAAAAGCACCGAAATGTGCGCTGCTTTTCGGTCTGGTTACTACCGTTTATGTCAGAACCGGTGCCATACGGTACCCATCCCTACTGTTGACAATAAAACACATGTGAGTTTTATTGACACATTATTTAAAATAAAGCATGTTGCTGGAATGTTTGATACATCCATTCATATCAATACACTGCAATAAGGAGTGTGTTGATGCAGATGTAGATTAAACAGCCTTCCTGATTTCTCTCTCAATACATATATTTCTGGTAGTTTCATCTTGATGCACACTTCAAAGGGGAAAGCAAGTAACATCTTCAGTTATTCATCTGTAAAGAAATTTTTATATTTTATGTCTTGATGCATTCTCAATCATCCAGGAAAGTAAATCTCCAAAAGTTGATTCTGTTCATCTGGACGTAGCGTTTTGTGGGAGAATCTTGACGTTTCTCCCACAAAACGCTACGTCCAGATGAACAGAATCAACTTTTGGAGATTTTATATTTTATATTTATATATTTATATTTAACACCAAACTGTCTATAAGACCATCAAAATTTATTTTCATTTTTCTCCCTTTTAGCTCTGTTATATTACTATATTTCACTATATTTCTTTGGCTCTTAGCTCTGGTTCATTATTAGCATCAATTAGTATAAAATTTATTATTCAAGAACCAAGGTGTAAGTACAGTACATGCAACATTTTAAAATTGAACATAATTCATAAATCCATAAAATAAGAGGCAATACTAATGTATTTATCTGCATGGACTTCTTTGTCTGTGCCAGCTAACAAGCATGAATGGTGACTTAGCTGTTAGTAAAGACTGTCTTTGACACTAGTTTCTGTTTAAAGTAAACAGTAAAATAAACACGTTATAATGTTAACATTCAATCTAGGATCCATGTACAAAGCCTAAAATTTGTTTTGCGCTGTTCTGCTGAGTTGAGTGTTTGATCTTGTTAGCACATCAAAAACTCAGCGTTGACATTTAAATTGATTCTTTTATTTAGCTCAATACATTCAATACATACAGGGTTTTTTTTCAGTTCTCATACTGTCATATTTTTGTTTTTTGTAAGTTGTTGATATTTAAAAGTCAATTCTCCAACTCACTGCCTCACTTACTGCAATTTAAAGCTACGCAGTTACTGATTTTTGTTTAACCGAGGTCAGTATTCATAAATGTTTCACGGAAACCTAAATACAAAAATGATTTAGGCCTCTAAACTGATCTTGAAAATAGGATTTTTGTCAATAAGGAATAATAGCTCTGAGTAGCTGGTGACACCTCAAGCTAGTGATTAATGAGCTCACTCACCGTGATCAAGTGAACCATCAAAATGTGCCATTGCCAATAATTCAATACAACTGCAAGAGTTTCAGCCCGTGGAAAAACAGACATAAATTCACTTCCACACTCTCCAAATATATGTCAAAAAATGTTTTACAACTACATAGTCAAATCAAACAATTGATGCATCAATCTTTATTTTATCACTTACATTTACCTGCTTTTTTCATTGACTAGATTTTTTCCTCAGTGATTACAGAAAGCCCAAAGAAAATGCACTCTATTCAATGTCGAAAGTGCTTGATGAGAGTCAGCATATTTGTGGAGAGCCAGGGCAAGAGCATTAATCAAGTGCAGGGGCAGACCAATAACGGGCTCTGTAATCATGCTGGAGCAGCGCTCTAACTTTGAGCAGAGTCGCCTGGTCATTCATCATCAGGAAAAGCAAGAGGCAGAGAGAGAGATTAATAACAAGTACATTAGTCAGTGTTTAGCTGCAATCATTGGGCTTCTGGGTCAGGCAACAGTCACAATGCCAAAAGAGATGATCTTGATTAGGTAATGATTTTGAAATGAAACAATGTCAGATTCTGGATATAAATGATTTACAAATCACTGAAACACTGTATTAAATTTATAATTAGCAATTGTTAAAACTTGGGGGGGGGGCTGTTTTAACATCAACTTGTTTAACACGTTCTCTGCCTGACGAGCCTGTCTGTCATGCAGACCAGTTTACCACCCAGGTTACTTTATTCCTGTAGCAAATGCATTATGTGTAAAATGTGGTTTGACAGGATCTTGCTAAAATAAGCAAGGCCTTCATTGAATAAAGAAATCATCATCTGCACAGTAATATGCAATTTAGCCATGCTATAAGGTCTAATGCTCCCCAGCACAGATTATGGCTTTTGCACTGTATGAACAAACTGGGTGGTTCCTCTCATCTTTAACTCAGAGGACTGAGAGGTAGGAATGCTTTTCACTTCACCTCTTTCCATCCTAAATAAACCTGGCTACAGAAAATGTGTTGTCTTTCTATGTATTATTGTGACATTTTAGAGCTTAAGAGTTTTAGCATTTTAAATTACATTTCTGGTTGCATCAAAAAACTGTTGCTTTCCTGAACCTGTTCTGTGTTTTATACTAAAGGATCATTCTTTGTTTTTACATACAGTGGCACCTTAGAGTCATGATCGATCGTGAGCATTCAAAATTGGCTTTCTGCCTTGTCTACTTCCTACAAAGATTTCTTTGGATTCTGAATCTTTGATTGATAGAAGACAGATGATGAAATACCAAAGAAAAATTCTGTCTCTGGTTCATCTTGTATCAAGCATTTTTTGTTTGTTTGCTTGTTTTTAAACTCGCTATTTACTAAGTCTATAAGGAAAACTGGTTAGCATGCATCTCACAGCTTAGGTAACCCATTATTTTTATCTGCCTCACCTTACCCACCCTCTGTTTTCATCTGAATTAAGGAGTCATTTGTCAGTGCTTTCAGTACCTTGCACAAGGAAACTGATGCTATGAATGCTATGTGGTTTTTGTAATTCAGAAAAACTCTTTTTGGTTGTTTGTTTGTTTTTCTGTATTTGTTTTTAATTACATTTATTGCAGTACCGTAGTAGTACTAAATTTCTCTGGCTTCAGAAGCAAGGAGCTACCCACCCTTCTCCTGTGAGCAACTACACAGACTTGACATTGAGCAACTGTCTTAGCTGTAAACTTGCCTCTCATACTTTCCTCTTTGCATGCCTACCTGTGTGTAATAGAATATCTGTAGCACGTGTGTGTGTGTGTGTGTGTGTGTGTGTGTGTGTGTGTCTGTCTATAGATTGGTGTGCAAAAGTTTTGAGCCAAACTCATTTCTTTTTGATTCCACAAAACCAGATCAATAATTCACCAGGTTTTCTGAAGATCTTTTGAAATTTTTCTTTGGACATTGACTGCTTTTTCACTCATGTTCAGTCCAGTACCTGACGATTTTCACAGGAATGTCTTTTTTGTTTGCTTGTTGGTTTGTTTCCTAAGCCAACTATCACCGACCTGTGAATCATTCCAGCATAAATAAGATTTAGTTGAACCAGTTTTGGTTCAAAATCAACAAAAAATGCCAAAGATAACACAGTTTGATGGGCATAAAATTGTATTTTTGCACCAACGAGGTTTTTCCCAAAGACCTATAAACTGAAATTAGGGTTGGCTAAAGTTTTGCAAAGTTTAATAGATAGATCTGCATAATGGAAGCATACAAGATGTAAATTTAAATTCTATTTCCCTACCTTGTATATATATTTGGTATACAAAATAAACCATGTACCTGCACCTACTGCCCTTTTTTCAGGCATATACACCATGTTCACTCAAAAGCTGAACAAGCAGAGCATCTTTTAGCATCCAAGGTGACTCATGTTTCCTGCTAAGGAAACATGTGCATCCATGTTGGCATGTGCATCCAACAAATTCAGTTTTATTAATAACCAACCATGCCCTTTAATCCAGACTACCCACTAAAGATGAGTGTGATGTTATGCAAAGTCTACATTTTATAAATGAAGGGTTATTGGGTCTAGTGGATGGGGAAAAAGGCTCATCTTTACATGCTTGCATAAAAAGTGCTATAGAGATATCTTCGACCACTACAGTTTTTGCAAAATTAAAAAAAAAGAAATGTCAAAGCTTTACAAACTAAAACGCCAATCCAAGGATAACAGGCCCAGTCAGCAAGAGTGTTTGAATTATTTGTAACATATAACTTTATAGCACTCTTGATGCTGTTTTAACATCCAAAATATTACAAAATAAATATACCATTAGCTTCTGCTGCACTTTGGCAAACTCTTTCTCCACTGTTGGCCTGGATTTTCGGTTCATGAAAATCCTTGTTACTTACCATCCAAAAAATAAGCGCGTATGCGCAAACAGATGTAATAGTTTTTCTCTCTGCATTACGCAGCCACATGATGGTGACCCTCACATCCACCTGGAGAAAGTCCAACTGTGCAGCACCCAGCCAGTGATTTGTCAGTAGTACCCACATCGATCTGGCACATCTCACGATGGACAATTCCTGAGTAGGACCGAGTCCACCATCTATCAAGGAGTTGGTTCCAGAGCCAAAGCTGTGCATAATGGTGAGCCCAACTGCATTTTGTTGGTACCTCTCAACTTCACACACTAAATTAGGCACCTTCCCCAAAGGGGCGTTAAATTCTATGTTGTAATGGCAAGCTTCTTTGCCATTTTCTCCAATGACAACAGCTGTCCACTCTTTGCCGATTAGGTGTTGCAGTGATCCCACCTTTTGACTTGCAGGGACCTTGGCTCTGGAACAGTGGACCTTCTTGTTTGCCCCAAGTAGATAATCGTTACCCTGCTTTTCTTAAGAAAGAGCTTGCTTAAGAAACAAAAAAAAAATGACCAAAAAGGCAACGTGAGGTTCTTTTAGGTATGTGGAGTGCATTTAGTAACATCATGTCCCAGAGTTATACTATATATAACATTTGCGTTAGTTTATTCCTCAGTAATTTCAGCACACTAAATGTGGGTAAAATACATCCTGTTTCCTGGTTGGTTTTCGGACTGCATGGATCTGTGTATATATTTAGTGTGCGGAGAATCATACATCAGAATCCCAATGCCTAAGGCCAAATCGGCACCCTGATGAACCATCCAGAAGGAGTAAGGAGTAGATATAAATAATTAACCTGACCATAATGTTCAAAGATATTGGAAATATTTGGTAAAGCTCTAACTTTCTATTTGATTTTGTTTTAGTCCCTCACTTGAAAATCCTTTTTTCACCAAAAGAATTAAACTGTCAATATGGAGAGTTGAGATTGAGGTCCTCTTCAAGCCTGCTGCTCTTTCTCTGGATAATAACAATTAAACATCTTGGCTTTCACATCCCACTCTTCCACAGTGAGACAGTTGATGCAGTTCAGGCGCCTATCGTTGTAAGAACGAGATCTAAGTTTGTTCAAATGGAGTCCTCCTCCGTTCAAATGGGCATCCAGGATGTGTGGGCGTTCTTGTGCTCGAGGTAGACAAAAGAAAAGAAACTTCATAGCAGTTGACTACTTTGCTCAATTTATAGCACAAATTTTGGCTAACCCATGTGTTTTTGTCCACTAATTAAAAACACATTTAAATACTGTGCCTAAACTTTGTTTTTGTTTTCTTTGTGTTCTAAAAAAATGATAGCTGCGTAGGACTTACAGTGGATATTACTGCTTCCAATGGCTACAATACACTAAATCTATGACTATAAGCATCAAAATATCTGAAAATGTACCACCAGTAAACAAAGAAATGTGAAAACGTTCAGCTGCTGTGAAAGTTCACATCATACATAATTATATGACCATTAATAAAGTGATCAGCATGTAGCTGGAAGAATACCTTATACTTAGATACAACCTACAGAAAATAAATATAAATAAATAAATAAAATAAACTCCTGATGCAGTAGATAAAACTGTTTAGATAAAACAGGTTTCTTATTAGAGCTATTTTGGTAGAGTTTTGTATTTAACATTCAGAATGTGTGACAGCGAGGACAGTGAGTCATTTGCTACTGCCACACTATGTCAGGAACATTTTAAATTTGCAAAGTCGACAGTCCCAATGTGTCAGTCAGTGAACCACAATACTGCACCACAAGAAAAATGTGCCAATTATTTTCCATATGTAGCATACAGTGAAACTAAATTGAAAACAGTTATTAAACCTAAACAATCCCTTAATCAAAAGAGTTATTCCAAATCTTGATAGCAGACACTATGAAAAAGAAATCATATTGCCTCAAAGAAAAGGTAGATAGACTGTGTCTAATATCGTGTCCATAAATTCTTGCTTACATCAATAAGATGCTTTTCATTGAACGTTCATAGATTTTTTTGAGGGTTTGCATTTTATTTTCTCTTAAAGTTGTCAAGGTCAAATGTAGTATTTTTCTCATAAATATTTCACTATCACTTCCAAGAGGTAAATTACTTTTTGATGCTTTATATCCACTTTAAAGATGGCTTATGTTGGACATTTTAATTAAATGAACAGTAAAATCAGTGTATCAGTTACTGATTCAGTGGTGCCTAAATACACATGCAAAGAAAAATAGCTACAGTGACATTACTTCACAACCCTCCTCCTACAGCAAGTCATCTGTCTTCCTATCATTCAAAATCTTGTTACTGTTTCTAAAGTCAAGTCACCCTCACAACACACTGTGGTCCCTGTGGTCCCATTGCAAGAGATAGTGCTTTGTTTCTTTTCAAACAAAAACATAGGGTTTGCTTACCCCTTCTTTTCCTCTGATAGTAGACATAAAGACATAGAGCATATAGGCATGGTGGAGCATACTACACTGAACAGAACAATGAGCTTACAGCTTTGGTGTGCCACGATTTGGCATTGGAAATGATCACAGCACTGTCAGTGACACACATATATGGGGATCTCAAGCCAGACTTCATCACAATCTGACCTGAAAACATACTTGAGGTTTTTTGTTTTCTTTGGTTAACTAAAACTTGCTTACTGTGGCCATCTCTTAGATCTTTAGCACCACTACACATTTGACATTTCTGGTTGTGAGTGAAATATCTAATAATTATGTGATTAGGTTAGAGCGGTGGTCCTGTACTTCATCTGGTAGAGTGCCCCCAGGTACATTATATGGACAGAAGTACTGGGCCGCCTACATATTACACCTATAGAAGACATGTAAACTAATGCCATGAAGCTTCAGCCGCTCAGTTTTTCTGCTGATGTTAATGCCGGAGGAGATTTGGAACTATCAGAGTGTTTCAACCCTGCTCTGTAATTTTACATGGTCTGCAACTGTGTGGTTGAGTTGTTGTGGTTCCTAAATGCTTCCATTTTGCAGTAATGGCATTTATAGTTGATTGTGGAAAAATAGGAGAGAAGTATAATTTTATCAAATAAATTTGATTTTTTTTTTTTTTTTTGACATTTGTTGCCATGATGCCAGGTCTCTCTTGGAAATGAGATTCTTAATCTCAATGAGATTTTTTTACCTGGATAAATAAAGGACTAATAAAATTTTTTTAAAAATTGTAGTGTGAAAACATACGCAAAGATAACTGAACTTTCTTCTTGTAACCCTTACTTTCTTCAATTTCAGGGAAGAGGCCATGATGTCCACATACTTTGAAACAGTAGAGGACCTACTGGCATCTTTTGGACCTGCCCGTGACTGCTCTAAAGATAATGGTGGCTGCAAAAAGAATTTCAAGTGTGTGTCTGATCGACAGTTAGACTCATCTGGCTGCATGGTAAGCAGATGGTAGTAGACTTGCACTACACTAGTAATGCTACATTCAAGCCTTCGTTTATGTGTTGCATGCAAATATTAAGCCTTCTCATTTTCAATGTATCTTATACTGAGATCTCCAACACATTCATATTTTGGAGTATGAATCAAGAGAGAGTGAGAAACGATATACATCAGCCTTCAAACTGCCAACAAATGAAATGAAATAAAAAACCATCCATCCATCCATCTTCTTTTGCTTATCCGGGGCTGGGTCACAGGGGCAGCAGAGAGCCCCAGACCTCCCTCTCCCCAGCCACCTCCTTCAGCTTGTCCGGGGGAACACCAAGTCGTTCCCAGGCCAGCCGAGAGATATAGTCTCTCCAGCATGTCCTGGGTCTGCCCCAGGGCCTCCTCCAGGTGTGACATACCCGGAACATCTCACCCAGGAGGCACCCAGGAGGCATCCTTCTCAGAAACCCGAACCACCTCAACTGTCTCCTTTCAATGTGGAGAAGCAGCGGCTCTACTCTGAGTCTCACCCGGATGGCCAAACTCCTCACCCTATATGTAAGGGAGAGGCCAGCCACCCTTCGGAGGAAGCTCATTTCTGCCGCTTGTATTTCGTTGTTTCGATCACTACCCACAGCTCGTGACCATAGGTGAGGGTAGGGACATAGATCGATCGCTAAATTGAGACTTTCACTCTTACACTCAGCTCTCTTTTCACCACGACAGACCAGTACAGTGTACCACCAACAAAAATAGATAACATAACTGTTTATATAGCCTTTCCCAACTAAAAATGCTCATTAAGAATTTTAAAGGTAACAGTCATCACTTCTATATATTTATTTTCTAACAATGTGACTTATTAAATTTCCATCAATATATTTATATCACTTTGCCAATGTGATGTGTCCAAGTAATTTAATGAAAACACAGAATTCATGAAAGACTAACATCAAATCAGGAAATCGGTTCACTGTAATGACAACATCAACTGGAGCAATTAAGAAATGGTCCTGTAGTATCTGTACTTTACTTCTTTAAGCCCTTTTCCATACAACTGCTATGCATTTTAAATTGAATATGAATAGATAGTGAATGAATTTGTTGTTGGCGCTGTCTTCCATTCATCCTTTCTGCTTCTTAAGCCTTAGTCACATTTTACATGTAGCATTGTAAAGTGCAGTGCTTAAGCGAATTTCTTCTGGAATACTAACAAGAGCAGGGCAATGCTTCCAGTGCCAGGTTTTAGACAGAAAGGGGTGGACCCAAGTTGTAAAGTAATTAAACTGATGAGCCATCTCAATTGCTGGAGGCTGGTGTTGTGAGTCATTAAGAGCTTGGATGGGGCTATAAATCGACAGGTCTTTTGGTTGTTTTTGTCAAATAGAGACAAACAGTATAGAGCAATTTTCTTGTTTACCTTTCCTCTTCCTCGTCTTTCAACTGAAAGAAACATACAGTTGCTACTATTCCAACAAAAAATTCTGTTTACAGTATTCATTAAAACCTTGTTAGTGACACTTTTGCTGCATTTATTATACACTGATTACACAACCTGCAGTAATTTGTCTGGCACTGATTACGAATGATGAATGACAAAAAAACTGATTCATGACACTGTCATTAAGGAGCAATGTACACCATGGCTGGCAGACTTCACCAAGGCAGAAGAAGACTTCAGCACTTTAATGAACATGTTTCTACATAAATCAAGTTATTCTCCCACCCCCTTTGCCAGTTTTTCCCTACAGTTTACCACTAATTTGGTTACTCTGACAATGAATCCATATTAATAAACCCACTCCACCCACAACATTAGCAGCTGATGCTCCTTCTATGACAGCTGTAGATTATATATGCATATACAGTAAACTTGGTCAAGACTGTTGAAGTTGAAATCAAGCATCAGAGTGAAAAAGAAAGTTGATTTAAGTGACTTTGAATGTGGCAATGATTATTGGTGCCAGACTGACTGGTCCGAGTATTTCAGAAACTGGTGATTCACTGGAATTTTTCCATCCATCTTAAGCGGTAGTACTCTGGGCAAAATCTGCTTGTTGAAGCCAGGGGTCAGAGGGAAATGGCCAGACTAGTTTAAGCTTGAGGAAGGCAACACTAACTAAAATAACAGCTCATTATAACCAAGGTATACAGAATATTTCTTTGGTTAATAGCAGATTGGCACAATCACCCTTTGTTTGCATGGAAGACGGCGACTTGTCTGAAAAACACTCGGTAAGTAACCACCAGGTAGTTAAAAAGTCAAAAAGTACCAAACAGAGACCATTCACCGTCAACGTAAACGATATGTCTTACACATACACAGACCAGCACCTTTCAAAATGTGTAACTTTTACTTTAAGGTGAATAAGGCACAAGGGTAGACCAACTAGAACTGTGATTCAGCAATACTGGAAGAAATAGGCATCACCAACACCATTGCCAATGTCAAATGGCTAGTAGTGGCCCACACTACCTCCCAGAACAAGAAGGCGCTACATGATCAGCATTACGTTTTTGCATCTTTTAGTCCCTGACTTTTTGTCTTTCTTCCTTTAATTGTCAAACTGCATTGCATCATTTGTTTTACATTTGTCACAGTTATTCTTTTGCTCCTTTGGGCTTTGAGTTTAGTTGAAAATGGTCAGAATTCAGTAATCGCCAAATAACAAGGTTATGATTTATTTCTGATGAGACAAACAAAATTCTATTGTGAGCAGCATTTTTTCCCCCCTCTGTGCTGTCTAATTCAACCTTCTTCTTTAACAAAACAAATGGCTATCAATTAAAGGGATAGTCAGCTTGAGAAGACTTCTTTTCAACTCACATTTTCAAAAGCTAGATAGAAAAAAAAAATACTCTGAAATAATTCCAAACAGACTCAAGCCTCTGTGTGCCAGTGATTAATACTCAGACAAAAACACTGACAAAACCTTCCAGTCTTCAGAGATTAACTCAGAGAATCACAGACACGGCAGTATTATTTGCTTTTCTTACTCTCCTGGGTTGGTGTAATTTTAACCACTCTTGTCAGAATGGGTGCTAACACAGAGCACCAACATGTCACACGGAAGGCTTAAAATCCATTTTCAGAGCCAGTCCCTTAAGGCTGTCTGCTGCTCTTAAGACAGCTGAAATGCATTTGCAATGAATTAAATTCTAGTCAGCCCCAGTGTGTAAGTTCTGGAGATATCTGTTATTCCACTTTGACTGTGTTCACTTTCTACAGATTCTTAGAAAGACAGGATGTCACTCGTTTCCTTTTTCATCACTTGTCTTAAGAATCACACGCTGTTCACTTTAAAGCCATTTTATTGCATATTTGTTATGACTTAATTGTAAGAAAAAAGGAGAAAAGTGGGGGGGAATGAATTTATTCTGCTTGGTTAAGTCATTGTTCATTTAAACAGGAATTCAAAGTACACCTGTGCAAAACAGCCAATGATCGTATAAGAGGCAGGGATGGTGAAATAAAAACTCTTTGATTTTAATGTATGTTTTATGCAGGGATTTAAAAGGCAATAAAGAATTTGCCATTCTGATGTCCACAGGCAAACTATTCCACCAGTGACGGGTCTCTAATGGGAAAGAGCTAGTCACCTTTATTTTACCTGGTTTCCCTAGGATAGATGGATATATTATATCCATTTCCTCTTTAAAAAAAAAATCAAGTCTCAATCTCTACAACCATGGCCTTCGTTTGGTAATTGGCCATTTTCATACTTTAAATTTGACATCTGATAATGATACAGTGCTTTTTTTTTTCTTTGTAGCACATTGCCATATTCTGCTACAGTATATGTCCTTCCAATGGTAATACTCGTACACTGAACAGATGGAGGGATATTAGTGGCATATTTTTCCTGAGATAATGTCTCTTTTGGGACATCTCTGGTGATGTTGCTTGAATGTAGTGTTGGCAAAGATGTATTTTTGCTTTTTAGCTTCAAGCAGCAATAAATTCATATTTTCATTTTGGCCTGTCACACTTGTGTTGTTTACAGAAGACAGATATTGTTGTCTCCGATGTAATTTTAACTTCTATACTGTCCCTGAATGCAAGAGTTTATTAAAAGATGCGGCACACTCAAAAAATCAAGACTTAAATGATGCCTTGTCAGTGTGGACCCAGATTTCTGCTTGCCAGCCTCCAGTTTACATCAGTTAACAGCGAGGATAAAAGGCATGTCTATCCAAACACAACACTCATGAAAACTCTCATCCCTCTGCCCAAAATCCCATGTATGCCCCTACTAATCTGTGTTCCTTACAAATGAACATCATGAACAGCAGTGCAGCTCATTGTACCTCATTACAACAGCATTTTGGTGTTTGCTGGTTTAAAGCATTCATTTTGGTCAGATATATGTACACACATGTCCCTCTCATGATTTATTAACCTATCTTATTTTTAACTTTGCACATTTATACATCATATCACAACTGTACTATATCAAATGGATTAGCTGAAGCTCAAAATCCAGATATGGCTGGATGTACTGTGTATATCCAATGCACATGCTGTTAACTATCTGGGAAGGCACTATAGCCAATTGATATAAAACAGTATAAGGCTCAGTAATAGAGCCTTACTTTTGAAGCATGGAAAGATACATATTTCTTTTCATTTTTTGTAATAAAAAACAATGTAATATACTTTTTACTTTGGATGAGTGATTGTACCTAGATGCTGAAAACTCTGTAAATAGATTGCAGGATGCTAGTTTTCCAAATGTCAGATTTTGTCAGCAGTTTCAAAACTAACAGTGTATGTTTACAGACATCACAGGCACCTGTGCAAATACCAAGCAGTAATTAGCAAAAAGGATACTAATATTTGCCAATGTGTACAGGGACATGCAAAACCAGATTTGTCTGTGTTGCACATAAATCTCATATCCCAGATATCATCAAAACTAGGATAAACCTCCAAACTGGGATATCCCAGTTAAACTCACAGGATGCAATACATTCTTTAGTAAGTTTGTTTGCTCTTAGGGCAATAAAACTCTGGAGCCTAATTTAACACATTTAAGCAGCAGAAGAGCTGCAGGGCATGCATCACTGCCATCTCTAAACTAGATTAGGCTGTCGAATATGCTTTTAAAATATTTGATTTTTTTCCCTTGCCTGCCATTGTTATTTAAAGCTCTGCTGTTTTTTTTTTTCTTTTAAATATATATATATTTTTTGTCCTGTTAAAGACCCAACGCACATCTTTTAAAAAATATTGTTTCTTTATTATCCTCAGCTTTTCACACTGCCTTTTCCTTCTCCAAAATATCTGATGGCTACTAAGTACAAACATCTAGCATCTTAATTTTGACATGATCGTTATGGAAAAGAGTTCTAAATAGATTATACTCAGTTCCTGATTTAAGCAGAAGCCCTAATGGGTGATTGGGGAAATGACTTGCATTCATTCAGAATGTTAATTTGGAGGGGTGATCTATGTGCAGTATATAATGTGCAGAGAGATCGGCTACATGTACAGCTATATTTCTTACACACTTTCTTCACTCATTTTTTGTTAATTTCTTCAGGCCTACTTACCCTGCACTTTTACTCCGCAAGGAATTAACAGGAGCGAAATGCCATTAGTCCCATTCTTAATGCTGTCATGAAATTCTCACTTAAATAGCCCCCAGAGAGTACATACATATGCTACCCTCGATGATGGGTGTTCTACATTGATGTCAAGTGTCTACGCTCAGGGACAAGGTTTAAAGGCTGAACACTAATATAAAAGCTTCAAATCCATCACATTTAAGCATTCAGTTAAACCCTCTAAAAGACAAAAATATATATATAAACACATTCCTTTAAATATTTAATATATTAAATAGCATACAAATTATATACAATTACCATTTGTTTTAATTATACATTTTTAATTAGTGATCAGCTGTCAAGATGATTTACTATACAAACAAAATGAAATGGAAGAAAGTTGTGTCTACAAGTATAAAAGTTCTCACTACTGGCTTGTTCTTGGTGTGCTGCCATCACAGAATCACCTCAGAAGAACTGAGTGGAATTCATTTGTCTCAAATACAAATTGTTCCCCTCCCGAACCCTTGTGTCTTTGGAGAGTTGTCCAGGCAGAAAGAGCAAGTAGCTCATGGGCTGTGCTAATGGCTAACCTTAAGAACTTTCATTCAACCACAGAGTGCTGCATGGCAATTCTGAATTACAGATAGCTATTCCCACAGCTCTGCTCTAATGTGATGAATGGCTCCAATCTTGTCAGAGACTAGAGTGCTCTTCCACCGAATACTGAACATATGGGATTTTGTGTAGAACACACATGAGCAATGCATAATTCATATTTTTTCTTTATTGTTTTTGGCTTTGGTTTTCTCAGGAGATCAACAAATGTAATTGAATAATATGCTTTATAAAATCTGAAAATGACAATGTAAACAAAAATACAAATAAAAAAAAGGATAAAATAAAAGGCAGTGTACCCATACTGCATTCATTTCATCTTCATACAGAGATCGGATATTATAACATAGCATTATGTTTAAATTATGAGACATAAAATTATGATTTTAAATATCTCATAAGTGGAGACAAACAGCCTTGATCCCTTCTAAGACAGTTCTGTTAGTACAGGTGGGTGATGATCGCGTAGGATTATAAATTGTGCTCTTGGACCTCAGAGAACTTTTGAGCAAAACTAAAGTCTTGGCATGCAAACCAACAATCAGAAGAACTTTCACCTCTCCTTTGACTAAGTTCAATGCAAGACAGACTATTTTCTGTACTTACTTGAGCAATTGTTAGTATATAATACTGAGAATGGAAAACACATCCTTGAGGCATGAATTAGATACAGAAAAGTGTATAAATTAAAGCCTCACATATGTGAAAGTGTCTTCCAAATGTCAAATTGAATAAGCTTAAGGTGGTATCAGCTCCTCTGCTTGTTCTCTGTCTAGATTGTCCTCACATCTACATTTTACACTTGATATACAGTGATCAGGCGTAACATTATGACCACCAGACTCATATTGCATCGGTCCCCCTTTTGCAGCTAAATCAGCCCTGACCTGTTGAGGCACCAAAATGTTAGCAACAGATCCTTTAATTCTTGTAAGTTGTGAGGTGGGGCATCTATTTGTTTGTCCAGCACATCCCACAGACGCAACACCTCAAACTTGTTGTTGTGTTTCTTAAATCATTCCTGAAACATTTTGCTTTGTGGCAGGTCACATTATGCTGCTGAAAGAGGCTACAGCCATCAGGGAATACTGTTTCCATGAAAGGGTGCATGTGGTCTGCAGTAATGCTTAAGTAGGTGGCATGTTTCAAAGTAACATCCACATGGATGGCAGCTACCCAAGGTTTCCCAGCAGAACATTGCCCAAACCATCACACTGCCTCCAGCAGCTTGCTTTATTCCCTTAGTGCATCCTGGTACTGGGAATTCCCAGGTAGGCTATACAAACGCAATGGTCATCCATGTGATATTAAAGAAAACGTGATTCATAGATAGATAGGTAGGTAGGTAGAAAGATCCTCGTGCGGACAATAAGTTAAGATAATCAGTGTTATTCACTTCACCTAACACCTAATCATGTTATGACTGATCAGTCTATATAACAACTTATGTTAAGAATTTACTGGTAGATATTCCAGAGCTTTTGGCACACTTTATCTAATAGAAAAGTCTTAAACAGAGTAAAGGAGCAAAAGGCAAACTACTGGATGTTGCACTAGAGCAGCAACAAAATGTCAGACCAAAGCAAAGGGCATGTCTGCGAGACACACTTTTCCATACTTTGTGTGAGACTCACCTACCTACTTCCTTACTGTGTCACTTCACGTCAAAAAAAGGCACAAAAAGTGCAAAAACTCGCTGGCAGTTGACTTCCACCAGCTTCAATCGATTTAATATTTGTTGCTGCATTTCCTTTTGCTTGTATTTTCACCATGTTCCACCAAAAATCTGCAAAGCTTGTGACTTTGTGGTGACTTGCAAAAACAGCAAAAGATGGTGATATGTTGAATTTTTGACCCATGATGATAGATTTGCTCGCTTTCTTCACAGCCTCTGGATATGAGCAATACTGTGTAAATGTGTCTCTCCTGCAGTGATGACTGAAAACTAGAGCCAGTCCAACTGCAGAACATTGACTCTGTATCTGGGAATGGGGACAAAGGATAAAGCTTCTTTGTACTCCAAGTGTGACACCTGGTTATCCTGTTTACAAAGGGCAAGTCTCTTGCTAGGAATAACAAAGATATTGAGCAAGATCCTCAAGCTCTCAGAACACTGGAAGAGGACCTGAGCTTGAAGGATAAAGAGCGCCCGCAGGGCGAATGGGGATTTTTTAAATATATATTTATACATATAAATGGCCTAAGTGTTTTAGATCTGTTAGACAGTTAATGAACATTCCCATTTTTCTAATACTTTTCTAATAGACTTCATACATTTCCAAACATCTCTGACATTATTAGTCTTTATCTCATTTCTAACTTGATTTCTCTGCTAATGTCCTGTATTGCATAAGCCTTATTTAAAAAACCACATGATTTATGTAATTGTTTCTGCACCAGAAGGCTTATGCCGAAGGAAAATCTTATTTCTGATCTCAGGAAACCTTTCAAAATAAGACTGATCCTGATGATCATTGTTTTGGACTAAAGGAGGATTTGAAACAGTCTGAGCAAAAGAGGAAAAAAGATGGCCATTAAATGGTTCTACTATAAAACTTCTGTTTCCAGAAATGCTAATGTGTTATGTGTTGTTGTAGTTACTAATAACTGGCATTACTTAAATGGTACAGTTCTGCTGGATTTAATGAGATTAATAATCTCTTTGGAAATCTTTAAGCAGAAAACCAGGGAAACATAACGACTATGATGGTTGACAGCTGTTGGAGATAAAAGTTCACACACCTTGTATGCCTCTCTCTCCAGGAGGTAGAAATGCTAACTGTTCTAGTCCAAAACAACAATATATACCACTTCTCTGTTGTTTTCCTTCTTATCTGATGACCAGAACTGAGGGAAAAGGGGTGCCTTTGGGTGTGAGTCCTTGCCTATGTCAGTCATTAATAAATAGCTACACATAGTTTTCCCTTTAGCGTCTATACAACTGTGTCTGCAGGCATGTGACTAATGATGTCAATGAACCTTCCTTACGCGCACTATACCCTTTAACACCACCTCTTCCTTTGTGCTTCCTAACCTAAAAAGAAGTTCTCAGAGAAATAATAAAGTCATTTAACTTTCTGAACTTTGAAAAATATGTAGTGTTTAGTATATAGCATTGTTTTTTTTGCTCTTTAAGAATAAATACACCACAACCAGCAGACATTTTAGCTGTTTGTCATTGCACGCCTACAAAAATATCCTATGCTGGCACACAAAACTTGAGGAATCTAGATGAGTCAGAGTAGCCGTTAGTGAAAGAATTGAACTGTGGACTAGAAAACTGATGTAACTCGGTCTCTCACAGTCCTCATTTCTTAGCAAAAAGAGGCAGATACCAATACTAGCAAGGAAGACATTACAGCAACACTTGCAACTGAAAGGCTGGCAAAACCAACACATTTTCAGCATGTAGCTCACATCTGAAAGTGTAAATTGACCACAGCTGAAACCTGTCAAATATTCAAAGATGAGATGGAAACTATTTATAGTATCTCTGACACTATATGCATCCTACTGTGCGGATGGAAGCTCATGTGGGGTGGTAATTCTGTTGTTGTTTTCCAGCATGTAATGTCACACTTTGTAGGAAACATTATATAACATCTCAGTAATGACATATTGCTAACTTGTGAAAGTCAGGGCACCAGCCACTGGGTCCTGGTTCTCACTAGACGAAGGAATGATTTGTTTTCTGTTTAGTTAAACTAATTCAAAGGTTATTGTTGTAGTAGTTGCAGTAGTTGGATGTGGCCTTCCTGGTGTAGTTGTAAAAAATTGCCAAATATTGATGATCACCAACTGGAAATCAAATGTTAAAGAATGCAACAAATAATCCAAATATCTAATCAGTCAATCACATGGCAACAACTCAATGCATTCAAGACGATTTGCTGAAGTTCAAACTCACCATCAGAATGGAGAAGAAAGGTGATAAAAGTGACTTTGAACTTTATTGATGCCAGACTGGCTGATTTGAGTAATTCAGGAACTGTTGATCTACTGGGATTTTCCTGCACAGCCATGACTAGGGTTTACAGAGAATAGTCCAAAAAGAGAAAATATCCAGTAAGTTATCTGGGAGTTCCTTGTTGATGTCAGAACTCAGAGGAGAATAGTAGGACTATTTCAAACTGATAGGAAGGCATAAATATCCAAAATAACCACTCGTTGCCATCAAGATGTCCAGAAGAGCATCAAATGTGTTTCTGTCTTCACTTGTGTTATATTTGCTGCAATTTCTGCTGCCCTCTTAGCCAGGTGTCTCTTGAAAAAGTTTTTTTTTAAATTTCAGTCCGACTATTTACTGCTTAAATACAGGATATATAATCATGCCCTTAAATCAGAGAAGCTACAGCAGGAAAAAATCATGCCAGGTGCCACTTGTGTCAGGTAAGAACAGGAAACTGAGGCTTTGCATGGGCTGACCAAAATTGGACAATAGAAGATTGGAAAGATGATTTCTGCTGCTTTATTTGGATGGTAGTGTCAGAATTTGGTTTAAATAAGATGAAAGCATGCATCCATCCTGCCCTGTATCAAAGATTCACTTCAGTATATCACTCTGCTGATGGTGTAATGATGTGGAGGATAGTTTCTTGGATGTTTCTTTCTTTAGGTTCCTTAGTACTAACTAGGCATCATTTAAATACTACGGCCTACCTGAATCTTGTTGATGAGCATGTCCATCCCTTCATGACTGCCACCATTATACCAATCTTCTGATGGCTGCTTCTAGCAGGATAACGCGCCATGTCACAAAGCTCAAATCATCTCAAACTGGTCTCTTGAACATAACAAGGACTTCACTGTGCTCAGGTGTCATCAGATGTCAGTCCATAAGAGAATCTTTAGGATGTGATGGTATGAGAGATTCACATCATGGAGCCGACAAAGCTTCAACAATTGCGTCGTGAAAATATATGATATATGATTTATATATAGAATGTATAATATTTTAATATTCTGCTAATATTCTGTTAATTGTTAAAACAATTAACACACACACACACACACACATTTTTTTATGCTTTTTGATATGATGACACTTATCAAAATTATTTTAGCAGCACTTGGTTGACTTGACAGTTACGCTGAGCCAGCAGAAAAGTCTGACCTTTTTGTTTTGTTTGTGTAATAAGCATCTTGTTTACATATGAGATGAATAATGCAATATAATTTATTTTTGCAGTTCTGAATAATTAGTATTTCTTATGCTGGAGGAAATATAATTCATTTAAAAATCCACTTCATAAATTAAATTCTGCACTTTAAATTAGCCAGGCAAATGACTAGGGTGCTGGACCCATTGTTCCTCTTCAGATTTCTGGCTTGAGTTGACATACTCAGATAAATGTGATTTGTTTTGTGTTTGGTTGATGGGAACTCAAAGTTGAACTAATACTTCATATTGAAATGAAATGTCACAACAACAACCCAGTGATAAAAGCTTGTGGTATCAATAATTTACTGCAAGGTAGGGCGCCACTTTTTAGTGAGCCACTAATGACTTTGCTAATTATTATCCATCTAAAAAGTATCAGTTGACTAAATTCCTAGCAAACAAGAGTGGCTATTTCTGTTTCTTGAAATCCCTTGGCTCATTTGCAACGCTTAAGTTTATTATTTTCTTTTATCACACTTCTATCAGCGTGGAATGATTTCACAAACGATAATCATTTTAATTGCTAATGCTTATGTTTATATCTTTCTCCTCTGAGTTTTTTCTTTCTGTCTGGCATTTAAAAAAACAACAACAACAACAAGGCCTTTGTGTGAATTGAGGGGGGTTGCTTTCTACTCAGGTAGTAAAATGAGCTGTGGTAAAGATTCCAAGCTGCCGTTGTTTAATTTTCTAATCCTTTAAGCGCCTCCACCTTTTATTGTGTTGTATCAGAAAAATATAATTGGCTTAAATTCTTCTTTTCTTGAATTTGTTCTTTCTGAAAGTCTTACTCCCTACTACTACTGTCTTATCTTCTCAGTCTTACTATCTCTGTCCTCTCAGTACTTTTCATTCCTGATTAAAATGCACATTCTGACCTCTGTGTTTTACTCTCTTCTCTCTATTCTTATTCTGTGCCTTTATCCTCACCCCCTGCCCGTATCCCTCCCACCACCTTTCCTTCTTTCTTTTTCTTACAGTGTCCTGAGGGGCTGAGGCCAATGAAGGATGGCTCAGGTTGCTATGACTACTCCAGGGGCATTGACTGTACGGATGGCTTCAATGGAGGTTGTGAACAGTTGTGTCTCCAGCAGCTTGTGCCCCTCGAAGATGACCCAAGTTCCAGCAACGTACTCATGTTTTGCGGGTGAGAATAGCTAGTAGTAAAAAGAGAAAGAGAAGCCATCTGCAGGGTGCAAATAAAGCTTTCTTTGGAAGTAGGTTTCACGAGGGATGTTTCGATTACACAAATATAAATTTCAAAGAATACTAAATATGAAATAACCAGTGAATAAACAATTGAGTAAGTCACAGTTCTATAGATAGAAAATCATATAGATGTAGACTGATAAATACATATCATACAAAAACATATACAATACAAAGATATGATAAAACACTTGCATGAATTTGCCCAAACAATTCAAATACTGTACCTGATACAAGTGAAATTAGTGAATCTCACCTTTGAAATCGTGTTCACAGCTTGTAGCCCAGCTACTATTTTTAGACTACTCAGTGGAAGCCCCGTTCTGTTCTCTTGGCACATGTGCCTGAATGTTACGAAGGTACTGTGTCCAAACAGTGAACGTTTAACCTGATTTTCCTTTTGTGGAAGCAGTGGAAGTCACAGCGAGGCAAATCTGATGGGTCTGTGAAGATTTTATCTATGTAGATAATGCACTGACAAGGCCGGAGTTTTTTTTTAAGTTCCAGCACAACATGGCACATGCCAAAGTTCTCGGCATGGTACAAATGGAGCTTTGCAATGACAGTCTGATGCTGGGTGGTCTTTTGGTAGTGCACATCCTTGTGAACATTGAAAACAAAGAGGATGACCATTATCCCGGTACCACCCTGGACATGACATTCAATTAAACTGGACTCTTTAGCAAATAACTTTTTAAAGCTCCTCCATCAAGACTTGAAGTCCTGTTGTCATTGATGGCAGTGAGCCTCCATGTGATAGTCATTTTGTAGAATGAAGATAATCTTGCAGGGGCAATCATGCCAAATTTCAATTAGGTATAGTTTTTGTTCGCGCTAATTCATAGAACTTTTTGATTATACCCAATATAATGTAAATACTTAGGTTTCCATTTGAGTGCAGACTGCTTAGATTTCTCAGCGCAATCACACTGTTACTTTGTAACTTGATGAAAAACACTGAAAAACTACTGCACTGTGGTCCGTGGTAGCTGGAAAAGACTGACAAAATTTTTAAACGTGAAATGTGATTAGTGGACAAATGAGTCAAACCCACCCGTGAGACTAGAGTTTGTGTGAAAAAAGAAACAAAGGTTGTTCTTAGCTGGCTTTTTAAATAATTTTGTCTTGTTTAAAATTTATTGTTATCATCAGTTTTCTGTTACATGCTCAGGCTTGGGACATGGAACTATTGTAAGGTTGGTTGAAAGAAAAGATTGTGGTCTACATTGAATAAAACCCTTCAGCTTAGTGAGTATTTCTGCCACAAAGACCTGAACTTCTATATTGGTCTTTTTACCTAATTTCTAAAAGGAGTGATATTCCTGGAGCAATATTAAATATTATATTGTTGTTCCAAACATGAAAGGTCTGAAAAAGGGCTACAAATAGAAACTAAAAATACAGGAAGTACTTCTGTCAGTGTTTTTGCTAGCTTTAGGGTTGTCCTTCCCATTTTTCTTTGAATAGCTGTCTTCTTTGAGGGTATTTATACCTCAAGACTCTAGTTAAGTTACTATGTTTGGCTGACCATTTATGGAAACTGTTCTGATCATGGCAATGAAAGTTGCTTAATTTCTGGGACCTGATAACTGATAAAAGGATACTTGAAAACATGTCTAAGTGCATCTTTTTACTTTTTGATGGAAACTTAAGAGCAGAAGCCTAAAGAAACATGAAGCATGCCCTCATTCTTGATGTGTGTCTGATCGGGAATGATGCCCTCATTTTCCCCAGAACATTTGGTACCCTTACACTGTGGGCAAACATGAAAGTTGAGGCTCTGTTCCTTTACCATGATATCCTGTTTAATTTCATAAATGTATTTTACTAAATCACTAGCCGGTATATCCACACGTTCTGTGATAAATGCACAATGCTTTTTAAAAGTGGCCTTTGGAAAGAACAGATTAAATTAATAAAATCATCTGAATGGTATAACTTTGTTCTGTAATTATGCACATTGCTCATTTACAAAAATGGAAACAGATTTGCCTTCAACTACAGAAAGCCCCTGTTCCACCAGATCTGAGTATTGCCAACAGCAGTTGACATCTCCTTCCCACCGAGGTGAAGAGACGTGAACAATTGCATGAGTCCTGCGCTCAGCCCTATCCAACAGCACTAACTGCTCAGCCTTGTCTGTAAGACAGGACTGCGCACAAAAGTGGAAGCTATAATTGTGACTAACTGCAGAGTCTGCTGAATCCAGCGCCACTGGAATCTGTTTTCAAACGGTTTGCACCAGAGTGCTTGTGTCCACAAACTCTACAGTGATAATTGCGACTATAGCACTTTGCATATTTAAAAAGCATTTTAGCTTTGATACTAAGAAAGTAGATTCAACAGTATATAAACTGAAAGCCTGAAAAAATGTAGTTTCAAAAAGTTGGTTGTGATTGTCTATGTTAGGGTGTTATTAGTCTGAGGGAATGCTAAAGAAAATCGGTAAGATTTTGGCATGCTGAGTTTCTCTGTATTGGTCTTTATAGATTGAAAATTAAAGTAGGAACATGGGAACATCCTTATTTATAATGTCAGTCTTTCAAACCACAATCAGCCTGCTACAGCTCAATCTTCTGTTTCAAATCTTGCCAGCACTATGCTTTCACCTCAAGTGTAAACAAGGTCTCCTAGATTGCATATCATACATTGTATTGACAGTGTTTCCTTCCTCCTCAGATGCGTGCAAGAGTACAAGCTGGCAGGCGATGGGCGCTCCTGTCTCCTGCAGTCAGACAACTGTGATGGACCAAAATGCCCTAAGCAGGATGTCTACTTCAATGACACCCTGTTTGGTGAGATGCTGCATGGATACAACAACAAAACCCAGCAAGTCAACTTGGGACAGATATTCCAAATGACCTTCCGGTAACTAGTGTACAAGTACATGCATTACACTTACATGACTATACAGAATAATGTTCATGTGTCATGTCCTTTTTCTTTCTATTGTTAGTGACTCTTCATTATGTTGTTCTTGACTTTTCTTTAATCTTATCTAGAATCGTGTCTCGTCCTATAAGTTTATGCTTTTTCTCTCCCTTTTATTGTTTTCTTATCTATTGAAAAAAAAAATCTGTCTTTATATTATTTCCAACTAAACTTGTAGACACTTAGTCTTCCCTCGAGACCTGCTGTTTCACATCTGAACAGTTTTTCTGCATCTCGGGAGACACATTGAGGCTGCTCTGAGAATCAGTAGTCAGGGTTTGCCATTGGGTTGCTGCATCTGTGTTTGCTTCAGTGTGTGTGTGTGTGTGTGCGTGTCTATGTAGATACGTGTGTGTGACAGAGAGAGAGAGAGAGAGAGAGAGTGAGAAGGGCATGAGAGTGTAATGGTTGAGTGAGGATTGAGACTTATCCCATGGCAGTTCTCCTTAAACTGTCAGCTCTCTGAAAACCTGGCTCACTCTGATAAGTCACATGCTGTCTGTGAGGAAGTGCTCAACACTGAGAGATGATAGGGTCTATTTATGCACAAATACAGTATCCACGGTAAACATGCTGAGCCTATATCTCACATTCTCTGTGTCTGTCGTCACTATCTCATACGCATACTATATAGGCACCGCTTTCAGTGGTGTAATCATAAAATGTTTTTCAACTACTCTGCCCTATGGGTCATAATAGTTGTGCCTGGCACAGGGTCATGACTTTACAGCACATACTTTTAAGAAACGGAGAGAAACCTTTCCGTCTTTCAAAAATGGCTGAAATTTTAGATCTTGGTAGAATTTATCTGAATGTATTGATAGTTTCTTTGGGCCTCGTCATATGTGATCCTGCTAAATTCTCCTTGTACCCAGGAAGGGTGGCGAACACAAGGTAAGTGTTTCGAGTCTGTAGTTTTACACCATTAATTTCATTTTAAAATGGTCAAATTATAGTCAAAGAAGCAATTTGAATAATATTAACATAAGAGCCTTTGTAAGGTGTTTGTGTGAAGTCTTCTCTCAGAAGCGTGCTATGATTCAGGTACTGTAATTTCACATAATTCCTCAGAGAATTCAGCATTTCAGTAATCCACAGATAAGTGTATAAAAAAGGACACTTCTGCTTTAATATCCTTATATTTTTAATATAAACAGCTTTCAAAAGAAGCAGTTCTAAATGCCATTAAGTTTCATTTATTTGGGACTTAACACTCGACACAATCGTGTCAGCAGCGTCCTTGAAGATGTTATTGCAACGTAGAGAAGCTGTTAAGTAGCAACAGAAAGAATCAGACTAACGCATGTATTAGCTAGAGCGAGGTTTTTTAAAAGATGACCAATAAAATCCGTTGCTTTCTCTCATGAAATATTATAAGAATCTAAGACTGGCTTAAAGTAAATTAGCTTTTTCATGCATTCAGGAAATGTCAACCAATTACCAAAGTATACAGAACAGGTCAATACAAACTGAAAATATTTTTCTCCGAGTTTTGTTTGGAACTCACGTTTTAAATTAAGAGGCTTCAGAGCATTCACAGGAATTAAAAGCTATAGTTTAATTCCCCCATAAAGGCAACATCTTCGACCTTCTCTGCACCCTCAGTGAAGAGTTTTGACACTTAGTATACGCCTCGGGTTTTTCCAAGAGTAGCTGCAGACATCAACCTCACTAACTTCTGAAGCACAACCAGTCAGTTTGTTCTAAAAGCAGACCTGAAATATAACAGAAACCACTCAGATTAGAAAAGATCTTCAAGGGTTACTCCTAGTAGGCTTTCAGGGGTTACTTGTGATTGTTACCTGTGATCACCTTATCAGCTGTAAGCTAAAAAGGGACTAAAGAGTTATCTTTAGAAAGTTTGGAGGAAAGACTGACATGTCCAGAGCTTAAATTGGGAACTAAAGGTCCAAGGTTTCCCAAAGGTTTGAGAGGCTAAGCCAGTTGGTAACTGCCTCTAATACACTCAACAAGGCACAGTTTGACAGGTGAAACAAAGGCACAGTTTGAGGATTATAAACCCTGGCAAAGAGGCAGTCTTTATCCCTTTGCCCTCAAACAGTAGGCTCCACAGTGGGGCCTGAGCCTCCAGGCTCCAACTAAAGAGCTGGGTTATATTAAATGCAGAAAGTAAATACACATGTACTCAAGACCAGGACTCTGATGACATTACAAAATTGAAACATTAAAACTAGTGTTAAAACCGTGGCAGACCTGAGACACACAATAAATGACATACTGTTTTTACCTTATGAGATCAATATAAAATAATATACCGTATATGATATTGTTAAAATGTGTTTTTGGTCCCTGCTTTTAAATTTCTTAAAATTTAAAAACTTTCTTTAATTTTTTTTCTCTTTAAATTTCTTAAAATCCTCTCTAGCAGGCAAGAATTAATCAAAGCTCCCTTAATAGCAGGAATTAATCCCTTAAAAATGAAAAAATTGTCAAACAGTAAATTACCAAAGAGAAGTCACAGGACTATTAACTTTTCCTTTTCCTCCATTTAGTGAATGTCTCACCTTTATACAGCCTAAAGTTGTCTGGCAAGGTCTATACTCAGTAGTAAATTGTGCTGATTACTAAGCATACTGTAAGTATGGTTGTTGTGCTCTGTGACAGTCATTGGCACAGTGACTTGGAAGTCTTAAGATACAGTCAGCCTGGTAGGAATGGTCAAAAATTTTTAAAAAAAGGCATCAAAACAAAACTTAGATAATTGCAAAGTTACAAACGTTATGGATCATCATGTTCAGCTCTAGTGGAGACTTATGGGTTTTTTTTTAACTTAGGTAAAATTGTAATTCACTAATGATTTCTATAAAGTGTTTCCCCGACATTGTCAAGGTAACTGCAGACAAATCTACTTGACTCTTAAAAGGGCCCTATTTTCAGTTCTGAACATCAAGTAAAATGACCACTCAGCCACAGCTCTCCATCCACTTTTTCTTTTTGAAATTGGTTAGGTATTGTGGTTATTTATCTTTCCAAGAAGTTAAGTCACACTTCAGAGAGAACATTTATAGAGAACTTTTCCTGTTTTCCATCTCAGCCTTCATTTTCTTACACCTGTGCAATTTGCACCTGTGCTTTGAAGCTAGAAAAATTTCCATGCTAATTACAAGATGCATACTTAGCTACACTTATATGGTTCCCTGCAGTTAAAGGCACACTTGGCTGATTACATGCAGATGACAGGCAAAGTGCACTTCCAAGATGATGTGCCTGTTTGGATAAAGAACGCACACGTCTCTAGGTGCAGAGTATGTCTGAAACGAAGCACAAAAAGCATTTAAATAGACCGACAGTACATGGTTCAGTACTTTTGGAAGAGAGACTAGAGGAAACAAAAAAGAAAGGTGTTACTCTGTGTATCCATTATTTAAATCAGTGTCAGATTCTGTGGTAAAAATTTTTGTTTAACCAGTATGTATTTTGTATTCATCGACCCCACTAAACTTTCATTTTTGTTTCAATTTATTTCCATTAATGATGGAAAGTTGAGCCGGTGTAAGTCTAACCAGAAAGGCTCAGCTCGCAGTAGGTTAGTACTTGCCTTGCAGTGTCGTTAATTAAACGTGTATTATGCCATGTTATCTTACTGTGGTACTTATTGTGCTTATCAAATCCACTATGTCATTTGTCAAAAGAACATTAGCTTTGTCTTCATAATGACTTTGCTCCCATAAGATCCTTCTTCACACTCTATGCATTTGTAGAAACATGCTACAGTTCTTATGCTCATCATTTTCTACACTTCCCTCCACACCTTCTTTGATATGCAGATGCAAGTCTTATTCCACAGCCCTCTGCCCCATTATTTTTCTCACCTCCACAGTCTACTGGCTTTCTCTCTTTCTCTCTCTTTCTCTCTCTCTCACACACACACACACACACACACACACACACACACACACACACACACACACACACACACACACACACCCAAAAAACACAAAAAAAAAAAAAAAAAACAAAATATATATAAC